>JAQGAB010002654.1:0-11466 GCA_034696565.1 Isotomurus graminis
GTGAAAGTATTCCACAAGGTCCCAATGACAGCCATGAGTAAAATTGTTCCCAAGTTGTCAAAGAACAATCGATTGGGCATAAAATATCCAGCATCAAGGATGATGGGGGGTAACATGTAGTGAAAGAATGTCGTGGGTGACAGTGGCTGCACGTGAACACTGTTCGTATGGAATAAAAGAAGTCCAATTACCACTCCCACCACAATAAGTAGGCAGGACTCGGGAAATATGTGACTCAGCTTCGGTGCCATGTGGAACCCTGAAAATGTAATATTTCATTTGAAGACATTGAATCAAACATTTTAACAGATCAATCCTCTGATTGATTTGACTTGTTGTTAATATTTACGCTCGTAACTTGTACAATAAAATATGCTCATTATTAATCAAGATCATCCATTATACAGTAGTTCCATTTGCATCAGGTACTTTTAGGTTTAGAATTTATGGGTACTCATCTGTCAAATAGGAGACCAACTATTAAGTGTGTTAAGAAGTACTGTTAAAAATAAGAAGAGTATAGAACTAGTTAATTGTGAATGCTTCCCAAGCAGCTTGTTATGTCTAAACTTTAAACATTTAAAAAATATTCAGTGAGATTGAAGGCAAAACTTGGTTGTGCCAACGTCAATCCACTTGAAAATCAATTACAGTAGTATCTGCCTTATTAGTTTAACCGTATTTGTTCTTGAGGTGGAGAGTATATAATCAATGTTATGTAAAACTGGACATCGTTCAATGAGTAGCCACACTATCACGTGTAGTTGATTGGCATTACATGCATGACATGAATCAGGCTTCAATTTCCTTCTGTGGAATCAATTGCCTTTAATATTTATATCATTCAGACATGACATGAAAAGGTTGAATGGAGAGTAGTGGATGAAATCAATACCCAGTGTTATTGGACTTAAGAGGATAATGGAGTCAAATCAACAAAGCCGGTGGTACAAAGGGATAGTGAGAGGAAATAAAAGGACGTGGAATTAAGATTTGATATAAATCTTGTAAGTAGTGACATGATCGATTGAATTCTCTCAAGAAGTTTTTACCTTGCAGTGTCATTCATGAGTGCAACCAAAAGGATATGGTTGGTGAATTACGACTTTGTCTCAGACACACTCTTTTATCATCTAAATTTTCAATGGGAGTACCACATGAATTTTATATGCATCTGCTTGTGACATAACTCCACCGCAGTAGTAAATGTGAATAAGAGTCAACTATTATCTTAATTAATTAATAATAGAACCCTCTCACTCAGTTGAGCTTAAGGTGTGAGTTCTTTTAACAAGGAGCGTATCATCATAGGTAATAAATGAATGGCTGTGGGAAGATTAGGATATTCCTTTACAAAGTACACACATAATTATGCATCTCTTCAGTTTGTCTTGGAGAGATGTACGCCACGACTTCGCTTAGAGACAAGGCACCAGGTCAAGGCTAATTTTAAGGTCATTTAAATTTAATAAAATGAAATCTTATGTTCACAAAATTCTAGTTTGTTGGACTTCTTTGCAACTGCACACGATGAACAATTACGTATAGATTGGACCAATGATGGAATACTTTGATGGCTCCTTGAATTTCCTCTCCACTCAAGCTCAAAATGTAATAAGTGGGACTGCCTTGCATGGAGTGGAAGCGTGTGATATGCAAAATATTGACTGACAATTCGTTTTTTATCAAAGTTGGACGCTTTGTTTCACGCCTTTGAGAATTTCTGTCGTAGAAACATTCGATATGTAATTATGCACTCAAAATGGGAGAGAACTGCAACCTGTACAGTTTCTTCCTCATTTAGATAAGCCTGGGATTTGTTTGGGAAAGCACCAGTTAAGAAAATGAAGCATGAGAAATTCATCTGGTTCAGACTCCAAGTTGCGTCACTTTGACTGTGTTAAGAAGCCTTAAATTGTTGTTAGATGATTCAAGTACTGATTAAATTCACGATTGATTGCTTGAATTATTCGGTCTTATTAATTGTTTAAATGATAAACTACTTTGTATTGACTGAAAATGAATTCTATAGTGCATTCGGCTCATCGGCTCTACTTCTACACTAGAGTATCACACAAGTCACAAGGTGCATGTTATTTATGGATGTTTACTTCAATTGGTATTGGTGTTAAAATCCGTACACGAAGCCATGACACGTTCCATGTCTGACATACAATAATTCTAAAACTGATTTCTCACATAATTACTCCTCCCAATCAATTTTATTATGCATGGCTGCACCTGTATTTAAATAGTGATTAACAAACCATTTGACTAATATCAGTCAATCAGCAGTAAATTGATAGTAGATTGTTCTATAACGAATGATATAGACAATGTTAGGACAATAATATCCGTGCATACAATGATTCAATTCACCTCGTGCTATTTAGTTACAGCACAGCTGTAGTTAAAAGAGCATTCACATAATCAGGATAATTACTCAATACTTGTGTAGTGTTAGAGATGTGAAATATTAATAAACTTGATGAAATTATGAGTTGACATTATGCTTGAAGGCAGTGGGATAGACTGGGTGATTGACAGCCAAATTAATTCATCTGACAGTTAACCATGTATCTTCTACACCGTGTACTCATACATTAATAATTAGTGAAGCTTAATTTTCCAGGTTTAACTGGTTCCACAAAGGGTGGTCCGGTATCGGTATCAAAAAGCTTACTGACATTCTGCTTCTAGAATAACACCCCAGGGGTGTCCGTTAATCCGTTAGTCATGTTCGCATGTAGTAACCAGGATATATACATCTTTGTACAGTCAATCACACATGACCCAGAGTTTGTTTATTCGTTTAGGCAACATTATGCTTTATCAAAACTAGATCTTCTTTCTAGAACTGTTGCTTAACCTTGTACAGTGCTTCTGAGAAAATGAGAGTCAAGATACTTATAAAATGATTGCTAAATCGTATTCTCATCCTTTCTGGAGCTTGGATACCTTCATGGGAAAACATTCTGATGAATTTTCATCTAGCTAGATAGTGCAAACCCGTTGAGTATTGAGCTATTGAATGCAGGCAAGACAAATATACAACATATTTATTGTATCATCCATTTGCTATGTGTATCGACCAAAAAAGTGGCAAGATAATACGGCAGCTTATTAAAGAAGCAAAGAATTAGTTTTCCTTGTATGAGGTTAGAAGCTTGATGAAACTAAAATCATTTTATAATCCAAGACAATGTTCATCATTAGCTACTTAATTCAGTTTTCTGGTGTCTTAATGATAATGAGTATTTTTGTACAACCCACTGTGTACCGCATTTGTGCAATAAAACCACACGAGTCCGCAAAATAAGCATAATATCTGCCCAATTCATAAGTAACAAAACCCCTCTAACCTTCTCTCATTCATTTTTGTGTCTTAAAGGAAAATACTCTTCACATCTTCATGCAAAGTCATTGCAAACAAAATTTTCATAAAATCATGATCTTCCACAAGCCAAAAATTCTAATCTCTTAAGTGTTACGTAGGCTTAACATGAGATGGTTAATCATGACACTGCACTTCTATTGGTAAATTGTGCATCTTGCAACTAATCAAAAATCATGTAATCGTGACTAAAATGGGCTTGAAAATTATGGGATCTTCTAAGCACGATTCACACATCAGTATAAAAGCATAAATGGAATAGATCTGGAATGGATTTGGCTTCGGTAACCTGAAATAGTATGCATGGAATTCTGCTCCCAATCACCATGTCTTTGTGACCAATTGAAAAAACACACTACCAACTGAGCTCTCCTGTTAAGAACCATCGTTGAAAGTAGATTAAATAAATGTTTACAAAATGATACGAACAGCGGATACAATTCCTCACATGGTAGAATTTACATTGCTATTCTGCCATACGGATTAACCCTTACCATAACTTTCTTTACACTACAACAACAATATTATACCTGAGTTTGAACGGACTCTTTAGCAAATGAAGCAAAAAACCAGCTCTTTATTCTTTCACGTCAGATGAGTTCTCAGTAAAAAGAGAAGCCTAATCAGTCTCAGCAACACATCATCTTCCTGTGATCGTAAATGCTGAATAGCCGACCCAGTACTACTGGGATATGAGGACGAAGGAGAATATATACGAGATGCCATCCCGACAAGATTTATACCGATTGTTTCTCATAGGATGTAAACCAAGAGGTCAATAACTTGCCAGATACACAGATGTAGGTATCCTTCTTAACTTCATATTAATGAATCATTTACGCTGCATCGTAGTTTTTGTCTGTTGCGTGTGTAGATGCAATCCCATGAGGGATGAGTGGATTGAGAAGAGAATGCAAAACTTATAAGACATGGAAAAATTATCTCTGAAAACTGATGATGGACACACACGAAACAAAGTGTAGACTCGGAAGTTCGGACCCTGGGAGAAGTGGAAAGTCACTTCCTTCCTCGGGATACAAAAATTAGCTTGTGGCATATTAAATGACAATGGATGGAGTTCTCATTTACTGAATGGAAGGGAGTTGGCTCGAGTTCAAACACAATTTCTCCGTTATTCAAAAAGATTCAATGCATTATTGTGTAATTGAACAAGTGGAGTGGGGTTGTTTCCTACATCGAAGGTCTACAAGGTGTATTGTCAGCACTTAAGACTTTTGCAAAACTTTCCATTGCAATGAACAGTATCAAGGAATCGTGTCTTGTGTTCCCTTTATTAATTCTGCCTACATGTACAAGGGACATGAAGACAAAGTAAAATTTAACTAATTACTTCAACTCATATTAAAAGTTGATTAACTCCTGAGGAGAGTGGAATGATGAGCTATTTTTCAATCTCCATTTAGCCCAGGCATGCATCGTACACATGTGGATTGCCTTCCTCGTCTCCTCCTCTTCGTTTCCTTGTAAAATACCTTTCACGTGAGACAAGGACGTATTCTGTCCACTATTTCGTCGTCTCTTTAATTATAATGGACATAACTGTACCTCTCTCTCTAGCTGTGTGAACAGTGGTGGTTGGTGGACCCTGCAGTATTTATGATTTGCACGTAGTAAAATAGATTCCTGAAACATTTACACCTTACTATATGCTATTACCAATCTTACGAGTGTGTGCATTCTACAATCATCTCACACTCCCTGTCATTGCTGTACTACTAAATATTCACCTGGCTTGACCTGAACGAACAGACCTTTAGAAGGATTGTTCCTACAGGTGAAAAATAGTTCAGATGTTGCTAGATTGCTATTATAACACTTGCTATTGTTATCATCTGTCAAATACGAATTGCATCGCTACATCGCAAGTCTTGCAACCCAATTGTGTATTTTACTAATGTCCAAAGGGTAGGGAATGTTAAAATGAAATTGCACTCATGAATTTGTAATCTCATTTTATGACTACATCAAGGCATTAAGAGAACAAGAAAATACTTGACCTAAAGGACCACTAATGACCATATATATATAATTAGTTCTCTAAGGTTGCTGGATCGTAGTATAAGTAGCCGAAGGTTTTTGGGGCAAGTAAGGACAACAGAAATATATATTTCTTAGTTAATTGTTTATCGATCTAAGTAAATTGGGAAAGGTGATTTAAAAGGAGTGTGACCAAACCTATAAGTTCAATTCAAATGTCAGCCTCGCACCCTCCCACAATAATTTATACGTAAAAGCGAAGACCACAGTCAACAGTGTTCTCCTATTGTTCTATATTCAGTACTCACAATGCAAGTTATTAATTACTTATGGTTGATGAATATATTAACTCTAGCTTAAAAACATGTCAAACAATTGAGTACCAATCGTAAACACCTTACTAATACGGTGGTTAGTTTTATGAGTACTAAACTTTTTAAATCTCTTGAATTTGAAATATGACGAATTAAATAATTATGACCACTATAGTTAATTCAGTATGAATGAGGAAATCTACTAACTTCCAAATTAGGGAACAAAAATGATGGTTTTACAGTATTGAAGACACTGCGAAATCGTAGATTAATGACTGTTAAATGATCGCATCACGACTTAAGCCTTGCTTTAACTACTTAAAGTTCAAGTTTAAGGTAATTAAGTATAGAAGAAAGACAATGCGGACGTTGATAATTAAAGGATCCCAGGATAAGTTCATGTACAGCACAGCTAAAAAAAACTTTTACTCATCACAATAAATTCACATGGAATGTGAACAATGGACAACAAAGAGAAGCTATCATTAACGATCATTCCGCACAATACTGATACGATTCACTTCAATAGATTATTACAGTTGGGTTAGTTGGATAGTTGCAATGCAAGTTTGCTGAGGGGATACGATGAGAAAATACACACAAAGATAATGGTCATTTTAATTGATGAAATGAATAAGATATAAATCCAGACTCAAGGTTGCTAATACGAGTTCGGTCGGACGTAATTTGAAACATCATGACTATGCAGAAACATGTCGCCTGTTTCATGCTGTACATCCTGGTAATTGCGTACTACGTAATCTAACAAAATATTTTTTGCAAGAGGAACTGTCTTTCGTCTGTTTTATTGTAAAATTTTTCAAGGTCTTTTGCGACAGTTTTCTAAACGGAAGACTCTGTGGTCGATACTGACGAACGGCTATTGTCCAACCTCTAGGAAAGCGAGAAACAGTGTCTTCAAAAGCTATCTGTACTGTTGACTGTGGAAAACTATATGCTTTCATCAATCTATATAAGCCAATTCACAGATATATACAATTCACAGTTGGCGATAATTTTTAAGTTCATCTTCCTAATGGAAGTATTTTTCTCATTCAAAAAGTATCCGTAACACAAGGTAATCATGATCTTGTATCACTTGCGATCACGATTTTATGAGTCATCTTAAGCAACGCTTTGAGTACCACTATGCCTTAAAGGTAAATACGCCAGAAATGTCTACTCCAATTCAATCCATCATAATGCTTACAAAAAGTCCCATATTGTATTGAGGATGATGCTACTATTAGCAAGTATGTCATTTATGAAAAATAATTTTATTACGATATTCATACCAGGCAAAGTAACGGATTCTTATATTTAAATTGCTTACCAATTTTTGCTAAGCTTGCACAGAAGATCCATAGTGCGATGATGAAAGGTGTTTCAACACTTTCGAAATCTACTTTGGCTATTTGTATTCCATGATGCGCGGCTTCTTCTCCCGAAGACTGCGCGTGAATGTCATGTCCGTCATATACTTCTGGAATGCCTTCCACCGGTTTTCTTCCAACACCAAAGGGCTCGGTACTGGCGTAATCAGGACTGGATAAACTTTCTGCCTTTACTGCTGATCGAATATACACCGTGCATAAGTAATAGCCAACTATTAGCCAAAAATATCTTCTTGTATTGATACGAGCTACATGTGGCACGTCTCTTCTTGTTGAAGATTGAGAGTTCGAATTCCCAGACATATTGATAATTCAAAGGTACTTCTGTAAAATTTTGAAGGCTTTTTTCAGGTACGATTTCACAGGACAATTGTGTCCTTAGGTGTGTCGTAAATCACAGTATTGCACTAAAATCTCTTCATAAGGTACTTGCAGCCTGGACTCAGGGATGTATTATATTACTCCAAAATTAAAATGTTTTCGTCAAGTCATTTTAAATGCGAATCACCATTATTCACATTCACTAAAATATTCACTATTGCGAGTTAATTGGCTCCCCACGATTCTTGTGGGTAAAATTGACTGTTCCTTGATAGTTAAGTGATCGATGTACTATTATAGCAGAGCTTTGCTATATAAGATATTCAAGGATATGTCACTGAAAGTAATTGCTCAGGTACAAGGAAAGAAGGAATGTTCGGATCATGTTCTGTGCGTCCACAATTAACCGCAAGTAACTGAAAATTCAAGACAAATGATTATTTAAAAAAGATTATATAACTGAAATACGATGCAATGAAATATGCAGCAGAACTAAGTTGTTTTATATTATTCCCTGTATGATTCATGAACAAGTATCTTATGGGTATCAGGATTTTCAGGATAACAGGAAACACTGGAGCAAAGGAAGTTTGCGGTTCACAAAATTTGATATATCAAGTACATATTTGGTGTATGTGTGTGTTGGATTGCAGAAATGAGATTTTCATTGTGGTATCATCAGTCTATTGGTTAGCCGTGAGTATAGACAGATAACTACACACGTGCTGGCATACATGTTTATGAAAGTAAATATCACCACAAGTAACATTACACAGTTATTTTCTTCATACTTAATAGACAATTAAAGCTCGACAGAAGTGCATTGTAATTTGAAGCTTAATTTTTAAAGTCAGGATCATCAGGAAAGTTGGCAATGTTATTTAATTTGTACATTCTTGCTAAATAAATGCTATTATACATTCCCAAGGAAGTGGAGACAAAATTGGAACACAGGAGATGCAACGGATATGCGTTAAGCATGAGACCTAGGCTACTCAAACATACTTCTGCAAAGACCTTTCTGTACGTATTTCATTGGTAGGTTTTGGTCATACAGCGTGAGTAAGGTATTTTAGCAAAAGTAATACAGGGCACAAGTCACTGAAGGTTTTCTGTTTCCGCACTGTTGACTATTAAAGTAAGACTTACAAAAAAGATCTATTGTGTCTACTCAACTCACTCTTCCTTATATTCACTGTCTCTGTGTTTTGTATCTTAAGATAAGTAATTAATCTGTGAATCCGAGAGAATTATTTGTAGCTTTGAATCGGAAAGGAAATTAAGTAATTGCAAGAATTTGAAAAACACGTGCTCTAAAATGCCTCTGGAGACTTACAAAACAGAAAGGTTATTGATTGCCGCTAACCCATTTTATCTTATAAAAGTCAACTAATGTTCCAAGCTCCAAGTATCCAATAAAAAATCCAATTGTTTATTGCTGATATCAATTGCGATATTACAAGGTGCAACAGCGCCGATTATATTGCTTTTGTAAGTTACAATGTTATAAAAGAGAATTAACTTGCCAGGTATTCCAGATGAAAATAAATAATAATGTTTGCAACGGCAATTATACGAGTGTGCGTACGAAAATGGTTATCGTCCGAAATGTAACATGACACGAATTCTTGGTAGTAATATAACAGATAAGTCAGGTGAACTTAAAACTTAATACACCTGCACCTCTAAAATGTAGAAATTTGATCCGTTTCATAATATTTTTTGGGACTGTAGGGCAAGTACATTAAGAAAATGCTACTTTACAAATAATATTGCTCTCAAGATTCATTGTCCTTACATGCATGTCTGTTGCATTTTAATGGTTCCGATGATCTCACACGCTTACCTAGCCTTCATTTACGACACTCACATCAAACTCAAGTTGTTGAAAGAATGTTTAATGGTCAAATACACTTCGAGTCTGTCGTAAATCATATCACCCAAATTGCCTTTTCAATTGATATGAAGTGTTGTTATCAAGCATTGATTGGTGACATTTATTGGATTGATTCTTGTTCACCTATTAATCTTTGACTACACACCCACTTTATGTAATAAAATGTGAAGGGAAAAATTTCAAACTTTTCCAGCCTTTGCTGATATGCTTGAAAATGGTGGCACAGCATTTTACAAATTGTCTCTATTTCATCGTGTACATTAAATTGTAAGGTTGCGTGTGTACTTGTATAAGTTTGAAGGCACCTTAATAACTACTTATTTACTACACTGCCCCCAGAATTAAAATGTACAAATGATAAAATAGCCATGAATTAACCTGGTAAAATAGGTCTGCTTGAAGTGGTCTGGTGACGCTTGTTTTTTAAGGAAGATTCCTGAGAGGACCAGAAGCCTGTTGGAGAGGTAAGAGAAGGGCCCTTATGCACAGCATATTGTCCCACGCAGAAAACAATCACCGTCACTTTATCTTCAACAAAGGAACAATATTGCGAAACAGTGATACACTGCGAACCTTTCTGTCAGCGAACTATACCAAGACTGAATGGAGTAACCTAGCCTGTCAAGCATGTCTTGGTTTCTCGTCCGTATAAAAATCAACCATCCTATCAAACTCCTTTCAGCTTAAGCATACCTGTTATTAAAGGTAGTGTGTAAGTAGTAGAAGAACTCTGCATGTGTTAATACAATCCAAGCTCGCAGGCAACTACATTTTACTAACTACCGAGTGTATTCCTCGTGTTATTAAAGCTTTGATTAACACTCATTCTATTCACTATATATGTGTGCAGAGGTGCACTTACTAAGTAAGTATGGGAAAAAGATGCACCAATTTAACATTGTTAAAGTGTGTAGGGAATTCACGTAGACAAGCGGAAACAGAGCGAAATAACTGGATGAGCTGAAGACGCATGAAGTGTTGCAAACATTATAATGCTTAGTTAGAGTGTAAATCATTACAATTTATTCAAAATTTTTCAAAATAAAGATAATTCCGTATGCAGAATATATGGGAGTGTAATATGATAAATGACGTGTCCAATAACGCACAATAATATCCTTCCCAATAGCTCTATTTATACGGCTTTGTAAATATCAATCTTGATTTAAATACAGGTTTTCCCAGCTTGTATGATTGGCTTTTCGTGTGCATTTTAGGTAGTTTATATACAACATCCCTGCAATTATAAATTGGTCATTCATGGGTTCAGTTCACTTTATATGCCCGTGCATTCGTTTTACGTATTTCGTCTAATTCTAACTCATTTCGATTGTGTAGTTACTGTAGAGGACATAAATGAGACTTGTTAAATAACTGGTTCACAATAATAGTTATGGACGGGATACTCATCCGGAAGTGATGGGATTGTCATACTCTGTTATAGTCCCTTATGAAGTCACAGTAGAGTGCTGGATGATTTTTGGATTCTTTTGTGAACTTTGAATTTTTGTGTTTTATTTATCGAACAGCGCTTTAATATTAAAGAGCTGCTTACCATTCACGTTATTCAGCAGTTCGAAAATAAATATTCGCACCCCTTGCTATAAGCAGCATAGTACAACTGTTCAAAATGTCTGATGTCGATAGTTCAATCGAAGTAAACAGACTTCACTTCGCAACCACAGCAGGGTGTTGTAAACAAGGATCTGAAATATTGAGGCTATGCAAATTTGTCTTATTCTTATTGAATCACGGACAAGTGTAAACTGACTGAAGCTAAACTGTCTCACTAGAAAATATTGTTATCATGTGTTTCCCGGAACTGTTTAGTTTAGAAGTGATGATTCGACTAATTCTCAAAAATACAAACTAGAATAGATCAGACATTAAAAGTCAGATGACATAAAAATTGGATTATAAACCACAGCATGTTAAACATGAATCACATTCACATGTCGGAAATCCAGGATATCAATAATTACCTTTTACCTTCTATTTATTCTTTGGAGAACAATAATAATCAAGCAACTGAAATGCACATTAAAAAACTGCTTTGATCCTGATTCAATAGATTATACCAATCAGTCGGGTCCGCGATATAATAACGTGCTTCAGATTAATATATTAATAATATAGCGAATATAAAAC
>JAQGAB010002655.1:0-11462 GCA_034696565.1 Isotomurus graminis
CTCCATTTAACATTCTCCACCCATAACCAACAATAACGTAAAAACGCCCACCTTCTTCTCACGGACGATTCTTTTACACGAAAAACTGGTAAATTAGTCTGCAACAAATAAGAAAAAGTAACAATACACACATCCAGTACGAACAATATATTCCCTATCGGCTAATTACTCAACAATTAAACCATGTCCTAATTTCTCCACAAAACAATATGTAAACTCACCCTTAACCTAACTTCATAGTCGGTATATCTCTTGTTGCCAATCCCATGAGTGATGGGGTTGATAACATCGATTTCGAGAAAGTTTGCTGGTGCAGCGTATGCATCGTCCAGCGTTTGTTTCTTGACGTTTAAGCGCTTCGTAGCTTCCATCGTCCAAGATTCTGTCTCCACTCACTAAAGTCTCTCTGCTATATCGCGTCAACGACAAAACTCGCTCCGCCCACACACACACACCCGTCCACACCTTCTGAACCACAAATTAAATGTCAATACACAATAAATAACAAAACAATTAATTAATTAACGCACCTCTTCCCAATTTACGAATACACCTTGTTGTAAACTATGTAAACACTTGCTGTGTATAATATTTACTATCTCAAACTTAAGCACACACACCTCTTCAGGGCGATAAAAGAGTGAGACGGTCGTGGGATTGGGTCACACCTCCTGCGGATGATGACGACTGTTGGTATGAATAATGCGAGATGATGAGATGTTAATTGAATAGTCCGAGTGTGACAGTTTGAGGAAGCAACAACTCCTACTGCTTAATACTATTTGCCTGACTCACATTTTATTGGAAGCCATTGAAATGACTCACATTTCCCCAAAGTCACGTTCTTCCACAGCCACGTCCCCGGCCCGCACCGCGCCAAACCCGAAATTCAAACTCTCATAACAATCAACACGAGTGTGAGATGAGCCGAGAGCTGAAATTCACAGCTCACATCTTTGATTTTTATTGTTGTTAATTTATTAATTACCCGAGGTACCTTGAGATTACCTGCCTAACAGGTAGTGGAAAGGTTGTGTTAGTGTTTGGAGGTACTGTTTAAGTACTTTGTGGCGAAGAAATGAGTGGGGTGCTACAACAAGCGGTGCTCCGGAGTTGCAGGGCGTTCTTAAGAGTAGTTCCTGTGGGGGGTGTTGAAGGAAGCAGAGGAGCAGCGGTGGGAGGAGTTCTGAGATTTCAGCAGGAACGGTGGAAGTCTGATGACAGAAGGGTCCTCATTCAGTCAATGCCCATTAAGGACATGGGGACTCAGGGAGAGAAGGAGTTGGATATTGATTTGATGCAAAATATTAAGTAAGTTGGTTCTCTTGTTTTGTTGATATAATTGTTTGAGAGGAAGTTAGTTAGTTAGTTTGAAAGTTGGAAGTTAAATAATTATCTGGTTTTTCCTTGCAGTGCGGTTGGACTGTATCCTGATGAAGACACACCGAATCAAGTTTTTAATGGAATCAAGTTCTCGGATCTTCCCATTTGTTATATTAAAGTATCGAAAAACAACACAATTATGCATTTAAATGACTCAAAGGGAGAGAAAGTAGCGTATAGATCATGTGGACTCGAGGGATTCAAGAATACAAGGAAAGGAACGAATATTGCAGCACAGACTACGGCGATTACTTTGGCGTCGGTATGTTAGCTGTTTATATGTGAAATCCTGTGTTATACAATAGCCGTGGAATATCATTGATTTCTTAAATTAGGTGGCAAAGAGTAAAGGAGTGGACACGATCAGAGTCCTAATCCAAGGGTTAGGCCCTGGACGTGTCAGTTCAGTCAAAGGCCTTCAAATGGCTGGAATGAAAATCATCGCTATTGCCGACTCTACACCGATTTCGTGGAATCCTCCCAGACCAAGAAAGGCCAGAAGACTGTAGTCAGCTTACCAGTGTAATGTTAGTTAGTTTAATTCTGCAGCAGAACTCGTTAAACGATGCAGTAAAGAAAAGCCAATACTATTTGCATACTTCAGCTAAATAACGACTTCACGTCGTAGTTTATTTGTATAAAATACGTCTCATATTCGTCTCACGTATAAAATTGCACAGTATCTGTGTTCGCAGATTAATATCATAGCTCAGCACTTTCTCTACTAATTAATTTATCACAGATAGTTAACCTACTATCAAAGTTCATGCAGTAAAATATTTAAAAGAATAGTCTTTCTGTCCAAGTTGCATAATATCGATACGTGAATTTTGATATGCGTGGGTTACAGTTTTTTGACAAAATAATCTATTCTACGAAACTCAAAAGTTCTAGGAAGGTACTATTGTCATTGTATGAATTGCACACAGCTCGCTTGGATTTTCTTTTAATTGGATTTTGTAGAGTTTTTTGAAATACTTGCTGTACCATACGGATTGTTAATATGGTTGTTGTTATTATTGTGATTTATAACAGACGTGTTTGGTCGAATTTCCAAGCGTATGTCTCCTGGTCGAGAGGATGATGTGTCCAAAGCGTAAAATACATTCGCACTCATAGGAAAACGGAGCTCCTTATGTGGAAGCACTTGGACTAGGTTGAAGTTTTTAGGGTCTTCATCTTCAAAGCCCAGTTTTTCGAGTGCCAGCGCGACTACTTTCGGAGTGTGGTCGGAGTTACCAATAATAATGGATTTGTACATTACATCGTCTTTTATAGGAGTAGACACCTTCACCACTATCGAAGATTCTGGCATTGCCGAGATTAATCCACTTCCAGTTCCTGTGCTGCCATTTCCAGTTCCGTAGAGAATTGAACTCTCGTTTGAACTTGGAATGGATCCCTGTATAAATAGAACATGAATTAATACAAATTGCTTTCCCTGCACACAATGGAAAATGTCTCACGGAGGACCCATTTGTGTATACCTTTCTCTGAAGCCCATCAATGTTCTCCGACGAGGAATGCGAAGTAAATGAGTCTGTCTTTCTGTGGCCCTTGGGGACAGTTAGTTTATCAGGCTGTATTGTTAACGATAATTCATAAGCCATCTTTTCATCCAGAACAACTAGCGAGTTAAACCACGTCGAAAAATATGGATCCTCCTCGAGTCTGTACCCTTTAGCTGATCCCTGAAGGAGTTTCAACTGCAATAGATACAAATTGCCTTTAGATGATTGAACATGAGGTGTCAATATCGTTTTAATGGTTTTACGAACCTGAGCGAGGATCTCAAATTCCTTCCTTCGCTTCTCAAAGTTAATGAAATTCCCATGAACACGATCAGGTATCGCAGAGTCGATGAAGGTGAGGTCAGTCAAGAAGGTTCCTAAATATGGAATCGTTCCATTGGGACTATCGATTTCCTGTGAAGCTAATCTTGCAGCTGCTCCAGGACCACGCAGAACTCGAGTAAAGAACTTCCGTTCTCTTGGGTTTTTAGTCGGAGTGGGAAACTTAGCCGTGCCTTCTACTTCAAGCAATGTCCTCTGGGCACTGCGGTTATTATCTTCGGAAAATATTTGTGATAGCTGGGAGAAAATTGCAATTCGGTCTTTCGATATCAAATTCCAAACTTTAGACAATCGCCACACGGAATTCGACTCGAGACCAGCAATTATGGCTTTCAGAGAAGAAAAGTTTTTCAATAATCTCAGCTCCTAAAATTTAATGGACAAGATTAGCACGACTTGATCCAAGGAATAATTATTATTATTACTCTGCTTATTTGTCTCTTATATTTTACCTGCGCTACTCTAATCCACTTGTCCAGATATTTAGCTCGTAATTGAACTGTAGCACTTTGGTCGAGAAGAATTGTAGCTGAGACTCTGCCAGACAGCGCATTGAATTGTTCTACAGTTGCTGAAACGGAGGGACACCCGTAGCGTCGTTTCCAAAGTCCTCCTAAGCACTCCCACACTCGTAAGTTTAGAAAAAGCTCCTACACATTCCAAAATACGATTAGCCATTTCAGTTCCAGTGAGTCATACATTTAAAAATAGTTGTTCCAACCTTGTCCATGTACGTAAGCTGTTGAGCAAAATGAGACTCTGGAATTGACAGCAAAGAATATGTTTTAATCTGCAGAGGCGTGTGTGTCCTGAGTGAATGAACAGACGCAGCTTTTTTCATCTTTCTCCTCGCCCGAAGTTTATACTGAACTTTGAGACAGAGGGATTTAAGATTTTCCTCTTGAGAAAATGGCAAAACAGTCTTTTGGAGGCAGTCGTATCCTAGAGTCCCTGACTCAAAGTCTTCTGGAAATGAGTCCAGCCATACATGAATTGAATCCAGCATTGCTCTGGAAGAAAGACAACAACAGGGAGTGTTAAATAAAAGAGTGAGTAGGCGGAAAGCAATTAACCAATGTTAATCCTTACTTTCTCAACATGTCCGTAGTTGCCCTGCGGTATATCTTAATAATGGCATCGATCACTTCGGAGGCTAAAGAGAATGCTCTGTATGTTGCGAGAAACACGCTTAAGTGTGTTGCCTGAGTAAGAGATAAGGATTATTAAATACTACAACTTAATCTGTCAGGTCATTTATCATGAGCTTGAGCATCTCTTACTTGGACATCGCTGTCCTCGTTGGCAATGGCTTCCACGACTTTCTCCAGGGACCCAGCCTTAAGTACTTTAACTTTGACAGTCTCCCACATGAGATGTGCGATCTCTTCTTGCGAGTCCTCATGGCTGCTGTGACTTCCGTTTTGCGATACAACAAACTGTCGCTCTTCTCCAGACGTATCAGACTTCACTGTGAGGTTGTGATTTCCACTGGCCTGAACTATTTGTACAATTGCAGAGGGTCTCTGGTATCGAACCTTCTTCAAGTAAACTCCCCATATAGCGTCGTCTTCTTTTTCTTCGCCCCATAGTCTGCAGTTCTCCTGGAATACAATATTCACGCTTAGAAACTATTGACTCCACAAGTTTTCTATGATCTCATAATGTCTAAAAGTAGTTCCTATCTAATACTCCACTTAGGATATTATTAGGATACCTTTTTCACCCACAACTTATACTTGGACATATCCGAAGTGTTAGACTGGACAGGTTTTTTCGAGTGAAAACACCTTGGAGCACAAAACCTGCCCAGGGTGAAGACACAACTACTACGAGATTTGGCACTGGAGTCATCATCTTCACAATCCTTAGGTTTTATGTTCTTTAGCGCTGGGTTAACAAGTAAGATGCTCTGAGTTGCGTATGACAAGAGCATTTCTCAATTTGTATTATTGAAACAAGCTGATGTCACCCAAGTGAGTAAGAAGCTATTCATCCACTCTTAATTTTCTTTAACCTTTCCTTCCACCTTCCTAATGACTAATTTTCGTTTGAGGAAAGAGAATTCCAAGATAAATTTCAGATTCAGTTTCAGCCACACTAATGAACTTGTTACTTGTTTAAAATTTCAGTAGGAAGTAACATTAACCATAAGTTGTCTCCAGTGAATAATAATAATCTGTTGACTGTGGTAGTTTGTAATCAGATCACAACTCTGTATATACTGAAATATACTTTCCTTCACACACGCTACTTGACATTTAACTCTAAACTCTACACTAAATTACTGTGTAATAATAATTCACATCTCAGTTACTCTGAGTCCTGAAGAACAATGTTGAATGGCCATTTATGTTTGTGAATGCCAAGTAAGCAATATTTTCTCTGGTTGAATACAAAATACAAAATATATTACTGTTGTTTTGAGTTGTATGTAAAATCTAAATATAATATAAAGAGTACTTTCACACTCTCAAAAGAAGTCTGTGTGTCTCTGTGTAAGTAAAGGAGGAGTAGATAATATTATGAAGACACATGGATACTTATTGCATGCACTTCCAGGACAAACTGTTTTTGAACCATGTCTTGTATCTTTTAACACTTAGACGATATTCAACTTAAATGTTTTACATTCGCAGAGTAAAATGAACTCCAGTTTGTATTATCATATTAAACAGATAAAGTAATTTGAGTTCACCACTGCATCTATATCCATACACATACACACACATTATCATCTCTTCTGTAAACTGAGCACACACAATTGAATAACTAGCACATTCCTCAGGACTCCCTGAATGGATCAGCCATTATGGGCAACCCGAATCTCGTCTACTGCAGCGCAGCAACAGATGAGATTTTATTAGAATTACTTGCGTGAACATGAGACGGAATATCTTCGCTGAATGTATGAAAAAGCCTATTAAATTTGGCTATTACGGTTTTGAGTTACATGGAATTACGTAAATCGGTTGTGTATGTACTCAGCTCGGAGAACTGCAGTAAAGTTAATGTAATCCTGGTATGGGAATTAACTCACACACTCCGACACTCCGTGTGTTCGTGGATGGACTTTTTGGCGAATTTAAAAGGAAACTTGCGTAGATATCTGCTCAGTGTTTTGTTTGCGTCAATATAATGGGATATATGTATCGATCGATAAAGTGTATTTAACTGTTCTTCGTGTGTTTCACGTACGTAAAATATTCAGATGTTGAGTCTAAAGATAGACAAAGCTGTCATCGACTTATCTCTGCAGAAGTCAGTGTCACTTAGTGAATAGTTGGGGGATTGACGAAACCAGTAATTTTGTGTACTCAAAAAGCTTTGCGAAATTACAGTCCAATTACTGACACAAAAAATTCAACGACTAAAGTCAAGGCCTTATCTATAAAGGTTACATTACGGCCACCACTAAAACCGCTCGTTTAATAGATGAATGGGTTAATTAACCCTTAAAATCTCATTTTCAGCTTATTATCCTTTGAATCCTCTAACGCTGCAATTATGTTGAATGGCCATTCCATGATTTCTTACGGCTTTGATACATTTTTTATGTGAAATGATGTGAGATTACTTTTGCAATCTACTGTGAATACAGTTTGCTGAAATATTTGCAATTTGCACAGTTGTTTCGCAATCTAATTTCTATCTAACATAAAACTGGAATATGGAATTTTGAACAGCAAAGAGTTCAATAAAACTCTAGCAGTATCCGGAAGTAAATATGAGTAGCTTATTATCACGAACGCAATGAGAAAGTGTTATTGTGGATTGAAGAGTGAGAAATCCACAAGGAAAAATGTAGTTCAATCAATAATAATATTCTATACTTAAAGAGTGGATCAATATTAAGCCAATGTACTACGAGACGGTTTAACAAGTGCACAAGTGGCTGAAGTGGCAGCTGCTGTACAATTTCAAACCAGCAGGAAGGAACTTTCCGTTGACAGGAACAGAAAACTGTCACACTTAAACTGGAATTAAGTTAGCAGTAAACATATTTACTGAACTACTTGTGAGTTGTGACACAGACTGATATTTGTTATGAAAATGGGTGATTACACAACCATATCTGCACCGCATTAAAGGTCGGTTGGGAATGAGACAATTGCATATTTGGGCGAATAACGTAGTCACGTTCAATATTATTGATATGGATTATTTTGATCCATAGTCTGCACGCTAATAAGGGTCAAATGATCATCGAGCATCGTGAAGAATCGCAAAAGCTCATATGAAGTAAACACCTAATAAGTCATTGTAGGGTCACGTAATGTCAATAGGACAGAAGTTGAATCGTAATTGAATTATTGTTTGGCAGGATGAATATTATTATTGTGTGTAGACAAAAGTGCAGGGAATAAACGAACATCACATGTCAGTTCTTTCTAAAAGCTCCATGTGCTTTAATTCTAATTTATTTTGGAGCTTCTTTTGGGCCCAAATGAATCAGTCTGTGTGTATGAACGTCCTGCCATGCAATGTGACTCATGTTTGGCTTTCAGATATTTTGTTTGTATTGTATGAAACTATGAAAGTTGACAGATAAGAGATAGCAACATAAACCCAAACTGGATTCACCTACTTACAAAAGGACCGTTTAGAAGTCGAGCTACATAACAAAAACTATTTCCCATATACACGGAAATTGGAATATGAAATATGACTCATTCGACTCACCGAGTCTTCGGTTTCTCAGGCTTATCATATCAATACAAAAGTCTTGCTCCCTTCCTTATTGACTGTTCCCAGTTCCCGTTTCACTAAATCCCACGTGTTGGTTTAATACTACTACACACGAGATAGGCATTTAACACAAGGACTATTAGGTTATTGACTTAAATCATTACAAGTGCTAATTGCTCTTAAAAGATTCTGTAGCTAAGCATTCAAGTAACGTGGGTATTTATAATTCGAGTGCTTTATCAACTGAAGGTTACGTGACACTCTCTTACAATTCAGGCAAACAAGTGTATCATGTACACATGAATGACACACTTAATGTTCTAGTTACGAATTGTAAATTACAATTAGTTTCACCATTAACTTTAATCACGGGAAATGTTACCACATGTAAGATTTTATACCATCAGAGGAATTCAGCCATGTTTAAGAATTCGCAGAGGAAATTCTTATGTACATGCAGTTGGGGTAAAAATATGTTTTTGTAGGGTGACATCGTCTTAATCTCTACACCTAAAAGTTTTACGACACTTTAAAGCAAGGCTAACTTACCACAGGTCCTTGTGAAAGATTGTGAGAAGACTCAGAAGCATCGTCTGCATCCATCAAGTGGTTTCCTCCAGCGTCCTCCTCCTTTATTTCTCAACCAGAAAAGGATCCGAGCAATCTCTCACAGTAGAAGAATATCCCTTGTGTTAAGTCTCTTATTAGCAGTAGTGGCATTCATAAAAACACGGACCGGATATTCGTCTCAATACACTCTTTAACAAATGTAAAATCTTGAGTTGGTTTGAAACGAACAGTGTTTCACATTCACAGTAACCTTCATAAAACTTTTCCCGAAATGTTCCACTTGGAAAACTACGTCGGACGAACCCTCCTTACGAACATCCACAAATAGTCACTGATTATGTATCCTTGAACGGTGGATTTAATATCTGTCACGTCTCATCTTCAAAATATCCATGAATAGTTCACTTATTTCACACAAATACGCTTTGTTCTAGGTTGTAAGAGTGACAAGGATGAATGAATCACTCCATAGAATCAATCTGTTGTTGTTGGTAGTAGTGGTGATGAGTATTATATTTTGTCAACAAGGAATTTAAGCCAATAATTCGCAACCCTAATCACATAGGAGAAAAGGATTATTAGCTACTTTGCGGAATGAAGAATGCAGATGCAGCAATCCTCTTCTGGGGTTCTCACGTCGCAGTCTCGAATATTTTTTAGTTAATAGCAATTCTGTACATCAGCATCATCATGTTGAAGATCACGTTGCAGGATATGTTTGTGTAAAGGGTGCCAAACAATAATTGCAAAAAGTAGGCTGACAGGCCAGTGAGCCAAAATCCAATGCGACTGGTCTTCTCTCTTGCAAAAAGGGAGACTGCAATTTCAATACACAGGATGGTTAGTTGTTAGTGGTCAAAGTAATGAGACATTGCAAGAGACTTGTTTCTACATTCTGTTTCATCTTATGGAAGTTGTAATACACACTACTGCTTGATTGATCGTCAAGATGGTCCTCACAAATTGTCATCACTGTAGACAATAATGTCCCCTTCCTCATACATTTGCTTGGGCACAAAGGAATTAAAACTTGAATTACACATTCCTATTCTAATGACCATCTTTTACTCACCCCCAAATATTTATGCTAAGTTATTTCTTGTTTCAAAAACTTAATGAAGTCGGTCATTGCCTAAGCTGTAGAAGATTGTATTCGCAATTCATTCTTTGTGAGTGTTTGTGTTCTGGGATTTGAATAATTATTACTGATGACTATTCGCCAACTATTTCGAGAACTAATAAACCCTACAGCCTTCAAAATGGCTATAAAAATGCATCTCTACCCAATTTGATAATTACTATACAGTTTACTTTCATGAATAATGGTTTACAAATTGTTTTAATGATCCCAGAAAGATGTTCTTTCAATAGTAGAACTCTTGTAAAGTGTAAAAATCGTTCAAGCAAACTACAATATTTAATTAGAGCATTCTACAATGTTTTTTAGATAGCTTAATCAATGCATTTCACAGTAGGTAACCTACAATTACAAACAACTTGGCTGAATAAGTTTACATATTTAAATAACTTTGTAGTATTTAAAACAGGTTAGAATTAGGAAATATTTTGCTTACTTGAATCTGTAGCAAGAGAAGTGTCAGTCTATATCTATTTCTGGGAATTGTATTCACTCAGGTGTTTTATTTTGATTTATTCCACACCTGAGCCCCAAATATTGGTTGTTGTGTATGTTGTTGCGCAGATTCGAATTGAAATGTGTTACAGGATATCTTCAGATTCGGTTTGATCCTCGAGGAGATCACTTTCAAATGTATCGTATATCACGTTATTTTCAAAAATATTTGAGGCATCGCCTCCTCACCGTGTGTCCTTCTCTTGAGAGATTTGTTGCATTAGTAAACTCGTGAATTGGACTTGTAAAAGCCTTTCCCTATAAAATAACTATTTGCCAAATAATTCACTATAATATATCTCTCTCGTGTAAAGAATGACACATAAGATGCCTCAAGGGAGGAATGTGAATTCACGACTCGCCTACCAGCATTATTAGTTTATATTAGCAATAACACTTTATATGTTAGCCTACGGTTCTACTTTCTCGTGGTACTAATGTGATCAGAATAATTTTGAGTGTGTCTTCCGAAATTGGAAAAAAGTACGAGAGTCTCTTTAGGAGAGATGAGATAGGGAAAGAGATAAGTTGAATGACCGTGACAATCAAATGATAAGTTTGTGTTTTCTCAAGTGAAATGAAAAAGTAAGATGTACACCTTTAGAAGAACGGAAATGGTTTGATAGGAGGATGTTATGGTATCCTCACACCTAAAAGTCTGTGCAGTATTACAATAAGAATACGAACAAGAAGTACGCTAGGCTCCTACCATGCAGCCCTACCTGCCATTTACTTTCCTACCTGCCAACATGGGAATGAGGTAAAGTGGATTGGATGTTGAAGGGGGTGCAAAAAAGTTCAATGCAGCAACTCATTGGATTTCTCCAAGGATGATCCACATTTTATTTCACCTCGACTTAAACTACACTTGGTATTGTAGTAATGTAGGTAGTCTGTCTTCTCAGTACCTCCACCACTAATTTCCCTTAGTGCAGTATGATGAAGAAGAATAAAAAGGTATTTGAAGTCGGTCCTGTAGAATACTTACAAAAGGTGTGATAGCTTCATGCATGTAGTTTACTAAAAAAATAAAGCGAGGATGATCAATCTCACTTAAGCATTTATGATTACGTGTGCTGCACCGTTTTAATGAGAGTATTTCGTTAAATGCACCATAGATTGTTGTGCATTATAGTGTGCAGTAAATGAGATTGAGACGTACAGGTTAACAAGAAGCTCTCTGGGTTTTTGAATTGCTCAAATAATGCAAATCAGGGCTGGGGCTTGGGAGAAAAATACAAAGCTGTCGTGTCTTCTGAGGAATGTTATCAATGATGGCACGCAGAGACTCAAGGCTGAGCTTTGTCTCTCACTTAATCCATGGCATGGGATGCACA
>JAQGAB010002656.1:0-11461 GCA_034696565.1 Isotomurus graminis
ACAGGTGTGCTAGACAACTTGAAGCTAAGTGTTGTGAATCTTGTGAAGCGTATGGGCTCCAGGACGTTGGTTACACGCTGAAGAGATAAGGGGAGATATCCGATAAGCTGCGAGAAGAAAATGGGGTAACGTGCGACAGATGCTAAAAGCGATTCTGTTTCTTCGTACGTCGCTTCTAAATGAGAGGGTGCCCGGGTAGGCTTATCTGCACTTGAAGTGAATGGGAAAATTGTCTTTGAATTTGTCATAGGAAAGAACCTCATCTTTAAAGGTAAAGGTTTCTGAGGTCCCTGCATTGTACGTAGAAAAGGAATATTATATTATGTGAACAGTAAAACTCAAGAACTTGAGATTGAGAGTATTCAGACTGATGGACTGAGGCAACCTTCATGTTCTCGGGCTAATCAAACACACCGACACAATTATTCTAGTTAAACTAATTAGATATTCCACCATATTAATTGATCAGAGAGAATGTAAGTAGACTTAAGTTGACCGATGTTTGTTCGCTCGTTTTTACGGACATATTTTGTAATTAATTTGTTTTCGCACATTTATTGCGTGAATAAACATTGCAAATATTTTGTGACCGCCATCAATTAATTATCATTATTTTTTTCTTTGAACTAATCTATGTCAGTTATAACTCATAGGAGTGACAAAGCTTTAAGTGTTAGTCTTATTCTATAAGTAAAAATAAATAAAACTTATCGGAATTTGTAATTAGAAACTAGAGAGGTATCATTTTGAAAGCGTCAGTTGATCAAATGCTTCTGTTGTATCCTCAGTCTCTTGTTTCACATTCTTGTCAGCGCAGTCTTTCACATCCTCAACTTTCTTTCCAAATTGGCCGGAATTTTGTTGCTCGCAGTTCTTCCTTTTATCGTCTGATCCGTCACAAGTTTTCGGCTCAACAGAGTTTGTTTGTCCACTAAAACCTCCTCCACCCATTCGTGCCATTAATCTTTTGGAAGTCTCTTTCTCGTCCTTGATGCACTGTAAGATCTAAGGAATAAAGTACGACTGATATATTGAGTGACACTGATACTATAATAATTCCTGTGTTATGTCTTTTACCGTGTTCTTCTCTAGTTTGATGCTTTTATTGTTTGGATCCCGTGTGAGTGCCTTGTTAATCAAATCCAACGCATGAGTCGGGTGCCCCAACTGCCGTTTAGCAATAGCGAACCTGCATACACAATGAAACTTCAATTAGATAACTATTTGACATTAAAATGGATAGCATTTTATTGCTAACCTGTAGAAGAGCTTTGAGGCTGAAGGATCTCCCTCCTTAATAGACGTCAGCCCTTTCTTACAAGCAACACAAGCTTGAGGCCACTTCTCCAACTTCAAAAAGCATTGAGTCAAATTATTGTACAAAGCAAACAGAGTTTCTTGTCGCTTGTCGTGCTCTTCTTGTACAAAAACAGGATAGTCTTCGAGTACATTAATTCCTTCATAGTACATCTTCACAGCGCGTCCAAAACTGTTGCGTGAGTACAGCGTATTCCCTTCTCTCTTTTTTTCACTAGCGTGGTCGAATATCTCAGAAAACGTAAGCGCATTCCGCTCTTCTGTCGTCATGTACTTGATTGTCTTGAGCTTTTCTTCGTCCACAATGGACAGTAATTCAATGTTGCAGGCGACGTCAGTCATTGGAGGAATCCTGGGTGGACACCCGAGTTCTCCAAAGGCTTGGTCATATCGAATCATGAACTTCCGCATACTCTTCAAGGCCAAGTAAATTCCAGGCAGAACATTAACATTGGCCTCTCGCAAGTCAATTCCTGCTGGACGACATCGCTCTACTGTCAGAGTGGAGTCGAAAACTACTCCAGTTTCAGTAGCGCAAACGTAATGAACAAAGACTTTGCAGTTGTCTGGAACAATCGGCCCTTGACCTTCGTTAATAATCTGAAAATCAGCAGACAAATATAACCAAACGAAACAACTTACTACATTAATGGTTAAGACTCACAATTTTCTTCACAGCTCCATCCTCCAACAAGTCCTGGACAACAGTTCCTTCCGTCGGAGTGATGAACGGCGTGAGCGAAACCTCTCGCAAGTAAGCAAAGTCATTTTTCACGGCAGCTCTTCGACACCCTTCGACCGGCTCATCCTCCTCGTCGAATCTCCCGTCATCTTCTTCATCCAAATATCCAACGTCCTTCTCCAACATTCTGTCCACTTTAAATGCCGCTCTACCCGTTCGCAATAGATTCCTACATTCGTAAACAATAAGAATTTCAATACCTGACGAAACGTAATTTTTACAATCTTACGGCAAATCGATAGGAACGGATAGACGAGGAGTCGCTGACGCTGACTGCTCAACATACTCCGCCAATTGGTCCTTCGTCATTTCAACTGTTTGACTTTCGAACGTACCGACAGTCAAGCCACCGCGCTGGGGAGAATGTAAAACGCAAACACGAGTCGCTCACACAATAATAATAAAAGCACGCAGAGATTCACCCGCGAATTTTTTCAAATTCGTCCTCCGCGCTCCGCTTTTCTTTTCTCCTCTCTCCTTCTCAACTTTCTTTATTAGCGTTCCTTAGTTCCTTCCCACGAATTCAAACACACACGCGTCTGTGTGTGCAAGTTTGCGAAAATTGCGATTGAGATCACTTCCAATTATTGTTCTGGATTGGGTGAGTGTGTTGACGTTGACATTTGTTATCTTAAGGTTGGTGCGTATGATTACCCGTGTATTGTTATTGATGGAATCCACAGAGGATCGAAGATGGAGGTATCGGAGCGTCCCCAGCGAAGTGCAGCGAGGAGGAAAGTGTCTGACCCTGTCGACGCTAGGCTTCTTGCAGTTTTCAACAATTCATTGGTAAGTTCAGTTCAGTATGAGTTGTTCGTAGAGCAGGTTGTTTTCTAACGAGATTACTTGTTCTTCAGGTGTTCGAGAACATCGCGTCGTATCTCAGTTTCGGGGACATGAAAGCTGTGAGCGAAGTCAGTCGCGATTTCTGTGGAATCATCCGTGGATCGATGCGTTTCCAGAAGAAAGCAGTGCTGGTCGTGACGAAGGAAGCGGATGTTAAAGTCCTGAAGAACTCAAGACAGCCTTGGCGCGGAGTGCGGGTCGAAATATCTCTCTCCTTGAGGACTGTCAGCGCCATGCGGCGCATCTTGGGATGCGTTGACTTTATCTCCTTGATTACTTTAGAGGAATACGTAATCTCCTACGCCACCAATGTGAAACGGCTCAAGCTGTTTAAGAAGCTGTTTGGCTTCACTCCCAAGTTGACTCACCTTGAAATTGACGCTCGGATCCTCGAAAAACGAATGCTTGGAAGTGCACCACCGCCGGAGATCATAGAGACACTCAAGAAACTCAAGAAAATAGAAATTCTCGAGTGGGACATGCAACGAAGGGAGTTTAAGGTCTCAAGCGCCAGTTCCAAGACAAAGGTGTACACGCGATGGGATATCGACACGGATTCAGTAGAAGACCTGGAGCGCATGCAAAGCGTCATAAATGTAGCGTTGTATTCCGAAAACCTGGAGGTGTTCAATCTAACCAAAGTCATGACACGCAATGGAAATGAAGATAACCTGATTATCTTAAAATACATTCCACTCATTCTGGGGAAGAATCGGGAGACGTTGCAAGAACTCAGCATTCACGAAAGTGTTTGGACTGCAGACAAGAAATTAGAGACTGTAGTGTTTCCACGTCTCAAGAGGTTGACTGCTTTTGTCGGAGCAGGGAATCAACAAGACATCCTCACGGAATTCATTGATCGACACCCGTCGCTGGAAGAACTTGACATAGGGGTACAGGGACAGTTCAGGATGTCTATGATGACTGCAATTCGAAAACGAAGCTCAAAGCTTAAGAAGCTGCATATCAAAGCCAAGGAATTCGTGGGATGTGAGGGTGGTGGAGTTGACTGGAGTTTTCTTGGATCAATGAAACTGTTGAAAGACTTTAAGCTCACACGAGTGCACAGTCGATTAATGGACATTGAAACCTTCGGCACAGGACCACACATTCTCACTGCTCTTCCGAAAAATCAGCTGGAGAAGCTGAGTTTCAGCGGATTTTCAAAAGTCGGGTTTTGGTATTCAACGTTGTTGGGGGAGCAAGAGTTGAGCTACAAGACGGAACTGCTCCATGGCTTCAACTGTCTTAAAAGCCTTAGCTTCTTAAACTGCCGGACAGCTGTGAACGACGAATTGATGCAGTTCATCTTGAAAGAGTTTACAGACCTCGAAAACCTGGAACTCGTGCACAGCGCAGAGTTATCGGAGTTTGGACTTGCGGGAATTGATGTGGACTCTCTTGAAAACCCTGTTAACTCTCAGATTTCACTGGAAAACCTTAAAGGTACGTAATAATGAGTCATTATTACGTACCTTTAAGGTTTTCCAGTAATGACTAATTACACCAATACTGAAATGTTTTCAGCTCAGTTTGTTTATAAAATTATATTGTTTGATAATAGCGTTGACGCGTCTGACGATTCATGAAAAGGAGACGATTGGGACACTCATCGAGGATACTCTCTCATCGTTTTGCTTACCAAGTTTGAAACACTTGGAGTACTTTTCCGAAAACGAAGTAAATACTGTTTATTTGTGACAATCATCTTCCTTACCTCTTACAATTAATAAATATTGTTCCTATGAATTCCGCAGGTATCTGAAAAATTCCTTTCAGCCGTGGTAGAGAAGAATCCGCGATTGGAAACCGTCGCCGTCCACCTTCCTTGTAATATGAATGCCGTACAGGCTGAAAAGCTGATGAGATCGAAAAGTGGGCGTTGCGTGAAAGTTGTAGGTTTGGTAAGTGTAACTTTCAAAAACAAATATTGCCTCAAATGCCTCCAACTAAAATTAAAATAATTTAACATCCTACAGAACCAGAATAACTGCCCAGTCGTCGACTCAGATGATGACGACGAGGTCGGGTTAAACGATTTCTATGATGATGACAGTTTTCGCTTGCCGGGTTATTCTTCAGACAGCGACAGCGACAGCGACGATGGCTATTTTCGAGAATTTTGGTAAATTCAGAATGCTTATCTTCCTCCATAGAATAAGCTTTGCTTATTCTATGATCTTCCTCGAGTCGTCCTTAGTGTGTGTTCCCGTCTTCTTAACCTGTTAGCAACTGTGTGTGTTTACTTTTCCTTATCTTAAACTGTTACACAGACCTGATTTCAGCGTTTTGTATAAATTGAGTAAGTTTTCATCATTTGTTCCGGTGCTCATTGTTATTAGTACATTTGTAATTGGAACCCACGTCGTATCGAACAATAAACTCGATTAGGAAAGCAAAGCGTTGTATGTTCAGTCTCACGTTCCCCGCGAATGTTCTCCTCGGCACCAATTTCAAATTTTGTTGTTGTTAACAGTCAATGGTATTTCTTGGAAATTCAAATGTAGAGAGTTAGTTAAGGTCACAACAGATGAGGTCACTGGATAAGGGACTTCCTGTCCTTCGAGGACTCCTCCTTCTCCTCCTCACACTCTCCTTTGTTGTTGTCGCTGTGGAAGAAAAGGAAGACAGGATTTCTTCTGCCGCTCCTATCGGCGACTTCTTCGAGGACCCTGCAGGGCACTCTTCCTCCTCCTCCTCCCTTCCTCCCCAAGTGAGCGATGGAGCCATTGAGTTCCCATTCAAAGATAAACACACCCACAAGCAGTGGAGCGACGGACTCCTCCACCCAAAATACCTCGTCACGTGCTCCTCCCTCCGTTTGGGCCAATTCAGGTGCAACGATTCCTTGCATATCGATCCGGAGACTCAACAACTCCGTGGATGTAATTCACACAATGTAGCCCCTGGTAAGTGTACTGTGACCTCCTTATTGACCTTTAACACTGTTAATTAATGGATTGTGAATTCCAGTTCCTTGTACAGCAGCAAAGGGCCTTGTCTGCAGGGAGACTAACAGTTCAATCTTCACAAAGCAGTTTCCCTGCAAGTACACGTGAGTCTTAACTCAACCACCTATAACCTCAGACTCTAATAAGATTTGATTTTATGTAGAAATGGGTACCGGTATGACACAGCGCTGTTGCTTTCTGTATTCTTGGGATGGCTGGGAGCAGACCGACTGTACTTGGGTCACGTTGGGATGGGCGCGGTGAAAATGGTGACCCTCGGATTTTTCTTCATTGGCCACCTAGTCGACATAATTCTTGTAGCTACGCAAACAGTTCGCCCAATCGACTCGTCTCACTACATCGTTGGATTCTACGGCCCCTCCGTCCAATCCGTTCGTGCAGATAACCTCACCCTCATCGTCCGACGACCGGACTGGTTCACCGAATAAAATGTACTCCCGTGATAATCATAAGCAGTACGTGTGACGCTCCAAAGAATCCCTCGCTTCAATTCGAATCCCATAATGTATGATGACAATGTAAGACAAGTATGTGTGATTAAGTAGTTGTAATAAGTCATTTTCCATTTTGTACAGAGCTTTATTGTCTATAAATGTTGAGACTATAAAGTAAATAGCCATATGGGTTTAAATAAATCCGGTTTTGTAAATCCATTCGCGTGCATTCTTGTTACTTAATGTGCAGAAGGCTTGAAGGGAAGGAACGGTCTTTTCAAGTTTTCCAAGAAATACTCGGTCATTGATGCAGAATTAATTTCACGTGTACAAAAATAATGAAAAGTGGGATTGCAGCCATCATCTTCCGGTGTTAATGAAAAAAGTATTGAAGACTTGTTTATTGTATAACTGCGTGCAAGGAAGTTGAGACGGCTCTGTAGATATCTTTACGTAGTTCTGCGGTTGAGAGGTTGAGACAGTCTGGCTGTGCAAAAAAGTTGCACACTGCAAAAAACTAGACTTCTAATAAATCTGCATCTATTGTTGTTACTGAACCTCCCGACAGGTTGAAGGATGTTCTATAAAACGATAAGTATTTGATTCAAAAGTCTCTATTTACTCTCTGCATCTCTCATCATCAACAACTCTCACGTCTCTTCAACAGTCATTCGTCTCATTCACTTGTTTTTGACTTCCTGGAAATATTCTTCAACTGGAGGTTTAAAAACTCTGTTTGGCTTCGTGCCAGTGCGGCATTTATTTCCCATTCGAAGGTGTAAATGCGCTCTGGTACACATCCAAATTATAGATTGCCATCGGATGCCAAGAGGAATTGTTGTGAACACGATGGGGGGAAGTTGAGACACTGGATTCCAAAGAGATTTGGAGATTTTGGATTAAGTTTATTACACAGACAGACTGCTTTCTACATAAAAGTATAAACTTAATTACTACAACAATTGACTATAATTATCATGTTCTTCACTATTTATAATCGTTTTTACCTCAATTGTACCCCCACTATCTGTCAAACGTAGGTTTGATTTCAATAAAACTACTATTTAAAAATTTTAAGTAGTAATTCATACGCATTATTTCAGATATTTCTTGTGTATGAAAGTATTCCATTCCCAAGAAATCTTGGGCGCATGTTGTACATTGTCATTCAGTAATGTCATAAATATTTAAACACAATCCATCATCATCACCGATCACTAATAAACTTGTTATGCACCTGAATATTTGGGTACAAAACCTTTCATGAAAACGTCTCTACTTTCATCTCAACAATCATACATTCAACATATTTTAACCTAAATTCATTATTCGTCTAGTCATATAACGCGTCACAACTCTGTTGAATATTTATGTTACCCTATTTTATTCGGGTTTTAAAACTCCGTGGCAGACTTTAATTCATTTACTCCGAATTCCGTCGGAGGTTATTATATAAAGAGGGAGGTATTTTAAAGGTCTATCCACTTAAAACACTTAAGGGAAAGAGGGATTAGTCGTGGAGCTATATTTATGTTTATTAATAGTAAGGAAGTATTGTATGGTGGTGGTGATGACAAGAGCATTGTTCGGTAGTGGTCCACACGTGTCGAGAGTACAATGCCACTATGCCAATGCCACTTGCTACACTACCACAGAGACTGCAGTTGTTTGTTGCAAAAATCTGCAAAGTTCATCGCTACTTTTAATACTACAACTTCTCCGGTTTCGCGAATCCTGCCACACAACTTTTACCTCCTTAAAAATCTCCTGTTAAACCTCATCCTTCCTTTTATAAACCTACTTCATTAGCTAATTCCTCCTTCTTAGTCCTACCCTTTCACAAGAAAATCACAATTCCTCCAACAGCTCTTTTAATTACCGATTAAGTCTATCCGGTCTATAAGCTTATTTGTTTAGTCTTTTACACCTCATCGTATTTTCAAGCGGTATGATGGAGTACTTAATGAGAATATGTATATTTTAAGAGTATTTATTTGCATAGGAGAATTAAGTATGTGTGGAAGTTAATCGCGGAGGAATTAATTGATGGGTTATCTTCATTGTTGCTGACAAGTTGCACACTTGCAGCTTGATCGATTATAAGAGTGCGAATTCTCGACGTCTACCATTTCATCCATTCATTATAAACTGGTAGTTCAACAGTTGAGTCATTCGAATATTTGTTAAGGCTTTGAATTTGGAAGTGTGTCTCCCTTAGTTCTTTCTTTCCTGTCAAACGGTTTGACGGACTTGCTTACGAACTGCGAAGTGCGTTTATAAACCAAAATATATTTTATAGAACTTGACTAACAACCTCAAGTGAATGAACTAGTACCTACTTATATAAGCGTGGAGTCATTTTTATCGACGAGTTTGTTCAGGTAATAAAATATACTTGTGGAAGCACATGACCAACAATCCTTAAAAACATCTACACAACTTTTTTTTGCATTACACCATTTCTCTCTGTTTGGTAACCTCACGATCGGACGGAAACTATTACCCTAAGCCCGAAATGTCCAGGACTGACAGAACATTCTTAATTACTCTGAATTATGATGCTAGAAATCTCTTAAGGTCTGTGGAAACGATTTAGATGTACATTTTGTTGTATTTAGTATTTAATGCACTTGATGTGTATGTGTGGGAAAAACCAAGTACTTTATAAAGGGCTTAATACATAAATCCACTTTAGTCCATAATGTAGTGTTGTGTATATGTTAATTAAAACAGGAGCATCAGAAATCGGAAACTGTCTACCTCCAGTTGTTATTCTGTCATTTTCATGTCGTTTAATACAATTAATGAATATTAGACGACTGGACATGTTGCTTAACGGTGTATTTAAGAACAAATGCTTAATTTTAGCTTACGATTAGTGAAATAGTTTCGAAGACTTTTAATGTAATTCAGAGTTAGTTAACAATTAACACGCACAAATTCGTCCTTGGTGACCTTCTTTTATTACGGTAGGCATTCCGTCGCTTAATGAAGGCGAGAACCTTGTATATATAGTCATTCGTAATCAATAAATGAATGAGTATTATCAGTCTACGTACATATTGATTGTCCGTGATCACCCACACGTCCATCTCTTTCTAATCTTGATTGGATTCTGTTTACCATGCACATTAAGCAAATGCCTCCAATTGATTTCTTTTTGGACAATCATCCGGCGTGTTCACAATGGATTTTGAAGACAAAAAGTCCATAAGGAATCCGCATGAAAGTGCGAATCCTGTGTCAAGGTTGTTTTACTTGTGGCTGCTTCCTATTCTCGTGAAGGGGACGAAGAAGACGCTGGATGTGGATGATCTTTATGATGCACCCAATGGACAAAGGTCTTCCTCACTGGCTGACCGTCTACTCAGGTACACATCAAGTTTACTACTGCTCGTGTACCTGTAATCCCAGCTATTGACAGGTATGGTTAAAGAACAGTTTACATGATTAGGAATTGGAAGGCGGAGTTGGAGACAAGGAAAGGTCGTCCGAAATTGGCTCGCGCTTTGATAAGGACCGTAGGAAAGGAGTATCTCCTGGCGTGGATTCCATTAGTATTAGTCGAGTGCATCTTCCGAGTGGCTCAAAGTCTATTCCTCCGACTACTGGTGGGTTCGTTTTCTAAGGAAGATGCGACGAAGGGTGACCAGTACCTTTATGCAGCGGGAGTGACCCTGTCTACTTTCCTAGCCACCCTCTCCTTCCACTTAAGCTTCTACGAAATATGCAAAGTCGGGGCAATGTGTCGGGTGGCATGTTCGGCTGCTGTGTACAGAAAGGTTAAGTGATCTCTAATCTCTGATACTAATTGTCTGCAGAGGCAAGATGGAGATGTAAACTTAATGTTTGTTGCAGGCCCTCAACTTAAGTACAACGTCATTGGGGAAGACGACAATAGGACAAGTGACGAATATTCTTTCGAATGACTTGAGTCGCTTTGACTTTAACCCTGTGTACTTGCCGTATTTGTTCCTGGTCCCTATTCAGCTGGTGATCTACTTGTACTTCATTTGGCAGGACTTTGGGCTCTCCACGTTTGTTGGCGTTGGAATCATTGTTTTAATATTCGTAGCTCAGTGTGAGACTTCCGGTTTACTACAACTTGATCCTTATGAGATGTAATGAAGTGTGTAATATGTATTTGGGGTACAGATTGGAATGGGACGTTGTCGACAAAGTATCGAAGTCAGATTGCATCCAGAACGGATGAGCGTGGACGACTGATGAACGAGGTTATCGTGGGAATGCGGGTTATCAAGATGTACGCGTGGGAGAAGCCGTTCACTGGAATAATCGACAAGCTAAGAAGGTACCGTCAGGAATAAATGAACATATACAGGATAGAGGGCTGCAGTGGTCATGATGTCATCATTTGGGGTCATAGGTTAGAGATGGGAGTGATAAAGAAGCGTTCCTACTTCCGAGGAATCTACTTGTCCGTTAACTCTTCTGCAGCAAAGGTCGTGCCGTTTCTTACGTTCCTGGCGTACGTCTTGAGTGGAAATGACATCACTGCGGAGAAGGTCTTTTTCTTTGTGTCGTGCTACAATGTTATTATTCAGAGTACAGCGTGGTTCTTGCCAAGCGCTGTGTCTGGCTTAGCAGAAATCAATGTGGCTCTTCAGCGTGTCCAGGTAAGAAGAGTTGGACGTAACTAAATCGGAAGTGAGAGCTTTTAAGAAGTGGAGTTGTGTGGGGGTAGGACTTTCTGATGTTGGAGGAGAAGGGGAGTTTAAGGGAGGTGGGGTTGTCGGAAAGCTCATTTACTCTTCGTGATTTTGACGCAAGGTGAGGGATTACTGAATGAATAAGAAAGTGTTTAAGGGCTTAAATGTTTTTTACTTGTCAAGTTGGGTTGGAGAGACGTTGGCACTCCAGAAAGTGAACTTGACATGCAAAGGAAATCAAGTGGTTTGCGTGGTAGGGCCTGTGGGCAGTGGAAAGGTACTTTTGAAATATCTTCTGTTGTTTACTGTGTTGCTTAAATGAGATGAATGTTGAGTACAGACGACACTCCTTCACGCGCTGATTGAGGAGCTGCGGGTGGTGTCGGGGTCGTGTGAGGTCAGAGGGCGGGTGTCGTACGCGTCGCAGGAGCCGTGGATCTTTGCGGGGAACGTGAGACAGAATATTCTCTTTGGACGTCC
>JAQGAB010002657.1:0-11459 GCA_034696565.1 Isotomurus graminis
TAAGAACTAACGTGTAATAAAGCAGTATTATTATTCAACACATCAACTTGTGTCCTTTACTCTCATCTTAATCATATGAGGAATCTCAGCTTGCCTCATATCTACAACTCGTACATCTACGTACATTTTGGCTCCCAGACTAACCTTTTCGGACCCGAGCTATTCCTGCCACCGCGCATCAGCGCTCCCTGACCCGGTCTACTACCCGGTTGTACCCGCACCCACGGTACCGTCTTACGTCCGTCACCGCTGTCCGTCGCGCGCTCGCCGCGACCCACTCTCGCTGACCGACTACTTTCTACTTTATGAGTCACGACGACTCATCCTTCCTCCGACGCACGCGCAGTCAAGGCCCTCCATCGCCTCCCTTACCGCCGCCTATCCGTACACGGTCTCGCCGTCGCCGCGACATCTTCGGAAAGCCCCCTTCCACTTCTGATTCTGACTCCTCCTCGCATCAACAGGAACCTCCTTTTGTCCCTCCCCAGGCTCCTCCAGAGACTACTGCACCCGAAGTTCCCGTAGTTGCTCCTCCAGAAACTACTGAACCAGTATTGACCATCGTTATCAAACCGGAACCTGAATCAGACAGCTCCGACGACGACATCTTCTTGGAAACTTCACAGGACCCGGTAGTTCCACCAGCGACACCAGAGGGCACCCAAGACTCTGAAAACTCCGAGAACCAAGAGGAACAAAAGCGGCCCGTAGAACCCGAGGATATTCCATCAGACCCAGAAACCACACCCTCTGAACCCGACACAGACGATTCAGAGAACTCTTCTGACTCTCATCCAGACCCAGAAGATCCAGAGGATTCTTCCGACGATCCTCCTGATCCAGAAGATCCAGAGGATCCGCCCATTGATCCTCCTACGTCAGACGACTCTCCTAAGATGACTGCAAGCCAGCAAAGATGCAACGCCACCATAGCTGCGCTACTATACCGCAGCGAAGGATGTGCAGAGATCTTAGACGACCACATGTCTAAGACGACCATACTGACCTCACCCGCGGTCCAATTAGTGTTCGACGACATTAAGAAAATCGGCACTGAGTTGGCAACCGTACACAACGAGTGTTTTGCCCACTTCTCGGATAAGAAACCAAAGGATGACGCCGATGACCCCAGATCACCGTTGGAAATTGTACTCCAAGAATACAATAAAGTGATGAACATCTTCACAAAGGCCAGAACAGTTGCAGCCACATTAGTTCAGTCACTAATCCCGTCCACAGGATCTGGTCTGAAGCCCCCCAAACTCTCACTGCCCACCTTCAAAGGTGCTCATGGAGAATGGCCAGCATTCAAGTCATCATTTACTGCACTAGTAAAGGATTGCAGCCGTTTCACACCCTGTGAAAAATTGCGGCTGTTAAAGGAAGCTCTCCAAAATCCGGCAAGTGACACAGTAGAAGATTTACAATCCACAGATGACAACTGGGACATAGCATGGGATCGACTGACCGCCCGCTACGACAGCCCACGGGAAGCGGCTCATGCAGCAGTGAAACCACTACTGGATTTACCGTCGTTGATGTCTCAGACTGGCAACGGAATCCACAAGTTGTTGGCAACCGTCCGAACAACCATGGCGCAGATCGGTCTCATCCAGTTAGGTACAGTTACTGAAGCCGAAGTGCTGTATTCTCACTTTGTCTTAGCCAGACTTGATGCACGAACTATCAAAGAGTTCAATCAATCTCTGACTGACAACGACATTCCGTCGTTGAAAACCTTGCTTACGTGGCTCGAACGACAAGCAAAATCCCTGGACCTCACCAACGAGATCAAAAGCAATACATCTCGAGGACAGGAACCACGATCGTCTCGTAAGCCCGCTCCAGTTCTTAATATACAAGATAATAGGAAGCCATCCCGTGGACAATCTCCTGCTCCTCGAGGACGGTCATCCTCTCACAAACAACGTCAGGAAGTGCTGAAGAAACCGAAGCAACGTAACAGCACTCCATCGACAAACCGTCCGCAGACTAAACCAGACAGTCGGCAACAGTCCCGACAACCATCAAGATCCACATCCCCGTACACAGCTGTATGCAACGTCTGCGACAGCACCGTACACCGGACGAATCAGTGCCCAGAATTCCTTGGCTACGCTCTCAGTCAACGGAAGGATTGGATCCGCAGCAACAATCGCTGCTTCAACTGCCTCGGTAATCACTCTGTCAAGGCATGTACATCAAAATACACCTGCTCCAAATGCCAGAAGCGGCATCACTCCTTGATCCACACCGACGAACCTGTGAGTACCATAATGACACTATTCACTGCACATAGCCAGTCTTATATGGCGAACTCTACGAACATCGGTGTCCTTCCCACTGCCGTCGTCACTGTGACGAACTCCCATGGAAATGAACTAGATCAAGCAAGATGTCTCCTGGATACCGGAGCAGAGAGATGCTTCATCACCTCCGCCGCTGTAAAGCGGCTCGGTTTACGCATTGAAGGCCGCCCACAACACTTCGTCGTGGCCAGTGGACGGACTACACCGTCTCTAGGACATACAGAAATCCAAGTACGAAATCGGATGCATCCAGCATCCACTTTCTACGTGCAAGCAACAGTGCTATCACAGATTACTTGCTCCATTCCTGGGCAAGTGATCGACATCGACACCTGGCCACACATCAAAGGACTTCCATTGGCAGATCCGACGTTCAATGTTCCAGCACCAATCGATATCCTTCTTGGTACTGGATTCGTCGACATCATCATGCGCGGAAGGAAGATCACCGGACCTCCTGGCACTCCCAGTGCTTACCTAACGGAATTTGGATACATAATGCAAGGGTATTGTTCTACATCTCCTATCTGCTCTATCCAATCCAGTGAGAAGAAGAGTCACATGATCCCACTACCTTTGGATCCATGCTCAGACATCTCAGAAGCGCAAGCAGCAGCAGAAGTTGCTCAGAATCGAACAATTGCTAATCTGGGTATGCCTGACCAAGCTCTTTTCCAGATGTCCAAATTCTGGGACATCGAAGATCTACCCGAAACGACCATCCTCAGTCCGATGGATCAGGAATGCGAAGGCCATTTTAAGAAAAACACCATCCGTCTCCCTGATGGACGTTTTCAAGTCAGGTGGCCTTTCATTGCCAGCCCAGATCTATTGGGTCAATCATATAAAGCTGCTTTAAGTCGATGGATATCGATGGAGAAGAAACTTGTAGCAGATCCAGCACTTGCTGCAGATTACCACGGCCAACTTGATGACTACCTTCACAACGGACAACTGGAATTGATCCCAGCCGATGAAATGCACATACATCCACATTACTGGATTCCACGTCATGCCGTATTTAAGCCGTCATCAACAACTACCAAAATGCGAATCGTCTTTGATGCATCCGCTAAGACGACATCTGGCAAGAGCATGAATGGCCTGCTCAATCCAAGACCCGTCACTCAAGCACCACTGTTCTCCCAGCTACTTAGTTTTCGATTCAAGAAAATCGGGATGACTGCAGACATCGCCCGGATGTATCGACAAGTTTTTGTTTTCCCGGAAGAACGTGATCTTGCACGCATCATCTGGAGAAGAACTCCAAATGAACCTCTCCAACACTATCGGCACAAATCAGTTCCTTTCGGTTTTGCCAGCTCACCTTACTTGGCTACCAGATGTTTACAGGAACTGGCACGACAAGAACAGAAACAATATCCATTAGCAGCCCAGGCACTGTCGACATCATTCTATGTTGACGACTTCCTGTTCAGCGAAGAATCAATTGACACTGCCATCCGTTTCAAAGATGAACTGTTAGCACTGTTGGCTACAGCTCATATGAATTTGCGTAAATGGAGTTCTAACTCAACAGAACTCCTGGCCAGTCTTACTGAGGATATGAGGGAAACCCAACTCCCTTTAACCATAAACAAGACTTCTACTATCGGCACTCTTGGTATGCATTGGAATCCAGCCACAGATGACTTCAAATACACAGTGTATCTGCCAATTCGGACTCAACACACAAAAAGGTCTGTCCTATCAGATATATCTAAGATCTTTGATCCGTTGGGCTTACTAGCCCCAACCATTATTGTGGCCAAAATCTTCATGCAACACATCTGGACTCATCCCCTAACCTGGGACGATCCACTTCCCAAGCCAATTAGGGATGAATGGCAAGCATTCGCACAAGAACTTCCACATCTTGAGAAGATCACTATTCCAAGATGGTTCGGGTCTTCTTCATCAGCAAAACTCGAGCTACATGGATTTTGCGATGCCAGTGCCAAGGCCTACGCAGCAGCAGTGTATATGCGATCCACAGTCAACAACACAATTGTCTGCAATCTAATCGCATCAAAGTCACGAGTAGCACCAATCAAAGTCACGACTATTCCACGTCTGGAACTTCAAGGCGCGGTTCTCTTAGCGGAGTTAATGACACATATTCGACAACAATTGTCCATTCCTCAAGAACATGTCTATTTCTGGACTGACAGCACAATCTGTCTCCATTGGATACACTCTCATCCAAGTTAATGGAAGATTTACGTGGCCAACCGCGTAACCCAGATTCTTGATCACTCATCTCCAAAACAATGGAATCATGTCAAGACTGACGAGAATCCTGCTGACCATAGTTCTCGAGGGCTACTTCCTACGGAACTTCTCCATTCGACACTTTGGTGGAAAGGCCCATCATGGCTGAGTGAAGAGTTCGTCATCTCTACGTTCCACGATACCATCAACCCATCTGCAATGGACATGGTTACCAAGGAACTGAAGCCTCTCAAGCCACTGCCGCCCATTCTCATGGCAAGTCCTGTAGTCGATCACTCATTCATCTGTAGCATCAGCCGAATGTCATCTTGGATCAAGGCAGTTCGTACGACAGCAATCATCATCACTATTGCTGTAAACAAGTCCTTCCGTAATGTGAAAAACCCACTTGTCGCATCCAGACATTTGGCTGCAGCGGAAGACAAACTGCTCCAACTAATTCAAGCCATCAGCTATCCCAAGATGGCAGACGCAATCCTTGACCACGCCAAGCAACGCAAGTCAACTTACTACAGGAACTATCAGAAACTTAATCCATTCCTGGACGTGTCTGGTATTATTCGAGTTGGAGGGCGCCTTCAACGCTCTAACTTGCCATTTGCGTCAATGCATCCTGCACTAGTTCCAGGGAACCATCCTCTCATACGAGCGTTGATATTCCACACTCATGTTACGTTAGCGCATGCCGGACGAAACTCTGTTCATAATCATTTACGCCAGAAGTTTTGGATACCGAATGCAACAAAGAGCATTAAGTCTGTGATTGACAAGTGTTTCACATGTTTCCGATACAACGCTAAAGGAGCTACCCAGCTGATGGGACAACTGCCACCAGCCCGAGTCAATTCCACTCGCCCGTTCCTGCACACGGGAGTGGATTTCTTTGGCCCGTATCTACTCAAACCTTTCACCGGTCGCGCCGCAAAATACAAGGTTTGGGTGGCTCTTTTTACCTGCATGAGTACCAGAGCTGTCCACTTGGAACTAGTGTCGACGTTATCACAATTCGGATTTCTCCTCGCGTTCCGACGATTCATCTCTCGACGCGGCAAACCGACACATATGTACAGTGATAATGGGACAAACTTCGTCGGTGCCAACAGTCATTTAACACAAGTTCGGACCCGACAACTTACGACCAAGGCCCTGTCTAATGCCATCATTCCCGATCTGGATATCGAGAAAATCATTTGGCATTTTAACCCACTAGCTGCCCCCGCACAAGGAGGTGTATGAGAATCATGCGTACGTCTGGTGAAAACTCATCTCAAGAAGATTACCGACGAAGATTCTTTCACCTGGGAAACCTTTGAATCTACTGATTTTCATTGAATCTATCGTCAACTCCAGACCATTGACACCTGTTTCCGACGATCCGCATGACCTGGAAGCACTTACGCCGGCACATTTCCTTATCGGCATCTCTCCAGCCATGCTGCCTGAGGACGATCTTACTCACCTCAAGCTTAACCGACTCGATCATTATCAACTAGTGGTTCGACGTCAACAAGAACTCTGGATTCGTTGGCAGCAGGAATATGTTGCCGCCTTACAAAAACGCCCCAAATGGACGAAGGCTCATACTAATTTGGATATTAACGACATGGTGCTGATTATTGACGACCAAACACCACCACTACAATGGCGCATTGGTCGAGTCAAGGCAGTGCACCCAGGACCGGATGGACTAGTTCGTGTCAGCACTATTGAAACCGAGTCAACCTATGATTCTGACAAACATGGGAAACTAACGAAAGTTTCTAAGGAATTTTCCCGCCCAATCAGCAAGTTGGCACGAATTCCTATCGAAGAGGATGAGCAAGACCCTCGGTTTAAGGCCCTTCCATATCCGAACGTGCATCCTGCCGTTACCACCATTGTAAAACCGTATCGATTAACAAAATCACCACCGTGGAAATGGATCTTTACTGTCATGATGGCTGCGGCTGCTGCTGCTCCTGGTGCTCATGGACTCAATGATTCAGAATTTGCCTCTGTGAAATCTGTACCAGTGTTCCCATATCCTCTACCCTGGGTTAACGTAATTATCTTACTCCTGATAATCTTTGCTATTGTCGGAGTTCTTGGCAATCTCTGCACGATCATGGCAATTTGTCGACTTCCCAAGCTAATCAACAACCATGTACATTGGCTAATCGTGTCGCTATGTGTTAGTGATTTGCTCTTCAGTGCTACCTCATTACCATTCGCCATTATCCGATTGTACAATCACCGTTGGATCTTTAGTGCCACGCTGTGCAAGCTTTCAGCAGCATTACTCTTTGGGAATGTGATGTGCTCCATGAATCATCTTGTGGCCATCACTATCAATCGGTATGTCAAAATTGTTCATCCAAGTACGTGTCCACAGCTGTACTCCAAATCAGCTGTACGGATATCAATTCTACTATCGTGGACTATCAGTTTCGGAAGCCTAATACCCACACTGTTCGGTTACTGGGGAACTCTTGGCCCTAAACCTACCGATCACTCATGCTGTACTATCATTCCCGATAGTTCTGGCCGCTCTCCCATATCCGTCTTATGGGCACTGGGCAATATTCTTCCGATTACAATCATTGTATTTTCGTATGGACATATACTACTTCATGTGTCTCGGTCACGCACACTCGTTCGACGTTTATCTCAAGATAAAGAAGCCCCGTCAATACCGCCAACTCCTTCACGGAAGATCAGTACACTAACTCGTATGACGTGTTGTATCATCAGCGGATATCTGATTGCTTTCGAACCTGTGTTGATTCTTAACTGGATTGACGAACCTGAAACTCGGATTGCTCCGTATCTACATTTACTCAGTGCTACCATGGCATGGAGTACATCATGGTTGAACTTAGTCATCTACGTCACGACTAACTGTCATTATCGCCGAGCATACCAATCACTGTTTTCCGCCCGGAAGGCTCTGGTATCACGATCAACTCAACCAGATAAAATACGACCAGCACCACAGAAGACTATGTCAGTTCCTAGTACTCCTAGTACTTCATCAGGCCCACCGTCTCCACCTCCAATGCCGAGCAAAATAAACACATTTACTGCACCGGTGCCCCCCAGAAAGCCATTAAGGACATCAAAGTCGTATCCAGGTTGGCTAGACTCGACCGGTCCAACTATGGGCCCAATAACACCAGCCAAACCTCCAAGAACCTCAATGATATACCATGGCACACACTTCTGGATTTCACCTAAGAAAATGATGATTGGTTTAGCACTACTAGGAGTGGCTCAGGCTAACCATCAACCCACACCTGATTTAAGCACAAAAGCAGATTCGTGCACCAATCAGTGGGAAGCACATCATATCATACCTGATTGTGTGGAAACCGTTCAATGGTTACACATTCAGACCGATGCCACAATCTGCGTACGGACTCAAACCTGCAGCAATGAACAAACTATGGTGTCTACCGATGCAAAAGACTGTATTCCTATAGTCTCCCAGTGTGCGAAACGTCGTACACTCGCTTTGGATCAGCTACAATGTCAGGCAAACGAAGACAATACATGGGCAACGGAACTGCGAAATCCTCCTTTCTACTCCACACTGTGTTCTGTCGATAGTTTTAAACTTCGGCAATGCGAACAATACGAAGAATTGTATGATTCAATACCTGTGGCCATTCTCAACAAACAGGCTTATCCACTTGATATGCTACACACTACGCAACAAGTGAATATGAAAAACATATCATCCTATAGTTGTCAAGGAGTTTGTCCAGATCAATGTGAGAAAGGCACGTGCACAGGAGATAGTCTGTTTTGTGGCAACACCGCCGCACAGGACAATGTAATTGTACGTCGATCACGCACCAAGTGTGAATGTACATTCAACAGTTCCAGCATCACTCACATAATCAATACCGAAAAGGGCATCATCATTCCTGCCTGTTGGGGTTCTATGCGAGTGCCAATCCGCAAAGCAATTCAAACTACAGATCCAGATGAATACCCATGTGAACGATGCACCATCACATGTACATCCACAGGAGTACAAGTCTATACACCTGGACGAGTTAGTCGATACATTCGGGTTCTCAGAAACCCAGGTCACGTATCAACAATTCCCACTGGGACTACGACAGATGTTCATCTCACCGACAACATGCTCGCCACAAACGAACCATTGTCAATCCAGATATGGTTTCAAGACTTTGATATACCATCAATTCGGCAACTCCGTTGCCCACGGATTCCAATCTGCAAATTGATCCAATGCCGGTTTTGCGTAGCAAGATGGCTAAATGTGAGTTGCTACAACTCATATCATTGGATCATCCTAATATCACTTGGATTTGTTGGAACTGGATTAATCATCGGTATAATTTACATGCTGCGCACACTCGTGAGTCTGTCCTGGTTTATATCTTGGCCATTGAGACGCATTATTCGCTGTACTCAACAATACTACACCAAATATCGCATGCCAAGAAAGATGACACCACGGATTCCTGTCTCAGATGTCGAATCAGCCATACCACTGTTGCCACTACCCCCAAATCCGTATGCAACTACAACGACTAATGTAAGACGACAAAGACATCGTTCTTATCTCATCAGTTTGTGTTTCCTACTCGCAATTATCACAGTAGATGCATGCTCTAACTTTGCAATGCTAAGTGCATCTACCGCAGAATGTGATTATAGTCAAAGTAAACAACGTACTTGCAAGGTTCGTATCAATACCCGCCTAGCAATCAGTCCTATTGGACAGCAGTCCTGTCTCCGTTTAGAAGACTCCAGGGATGGTACACTAGGAACCATTACTTTGAAGACACAATCAATTTCTGTTCGCTGCAAGAAGGAACTACTGTACTACATACCAAGACCAAGCACAAAATGCGATTCCAGTCGTCAGTGCTTCAATATCCTCCAAGGCCATGAATGTACCTACAATTCATGTGCTGATTTCGGAATCAATGACACCATCAAAGATTTCAGTCATACTATGGATAGTCTAGGATGGAGTTCATGTTATGCAGTGCTCCCAGGATGCTTTTGGCCGAATACACATGAATGTCACTTCGCAAGGACTGTACTGATCAATCCAACACGACAGACATACACAGTATACAACTGTCCCGAGTGGACTTATGCAGTGCGTCTTGAAGTACAATTTCATTTGGGCAAGAATGTGACAACAGATATCATAACTCTATATGCTGGAAAAGATGCCGCAGTAAATTCAGTTGACTTAAGCCTCATCTCAGTTACAGTCCCACCTACTCCAACGTTAGAAGATTGTATCATAACCAACGAGAATCGTGTTGCAATGACTACATGCAACAAACGAGGAGAGGTTGTGTCTAACCGCATTGGAGAAATTCAATGCAACAGTGTTATGGAAGCACAAAGCATCAGCAACACGTGCTTTGGCAATCAGAATCTCGTTCACACTCAAGTAGATGACAACGGCATCCGATGTGATTCAACACTACTCGACCCAGAACTTACATTACAACAGAATCAACTTCCGCTAAAACTTGCATCTGGAGTTCTCATCCCTTTTGAAGACTCAATAAGTTACGAAGTATCCGGTTCTGCTATGTTGGAAATCCAGTTAAATACCGAAGCTCTACACATCACACAAGAAGTAGAGACAGTCGAATGTGATGTTCACTTTGTCAAACTCACCGGATGCTACTCATGCATCAGCGGTGCAAATCTTTTCCTACAAGGACAAACAAACGAGGGAAGCACAACAGCAACATTAGAATGCCCATCAATTGGATTCTTTACTCCCTTTCATATTAATCCTAACTTAACTACATTCATATTAATTATGAAAGTGGACCAACCGGACATTAACGTACAATGTCATGTTACGTGCTCACAACAAACTAACCCGCTCACTGTTACGGGACACTTGCAATATCTACAAGAGAGTGATGTGCGACGACCTCAGACTGTGGTGACCCACGAACCAACCACAGATTTATTTGCCGGTTTTTCGTTATTTTCACTCTACGGCAGTAATATCACTAGCTGGATAACACGAGGAATTGCGGTACTTGTGGTGATACTACTAACCTACATTACACTCACAATTTCCTTAAAAACTCTTTTAAAGAAGTTGGTCTAGGTCACGAACAACCTACACACACACCTTCACTACCTATAAAAAGCTACGCACTTAGTAGTATTTTCCACAGTCTCTCTCGACTTTATCTGTCACACACGTAATTATCTCACTAAATATAATGTGCCCAGTTCGCCTTCCCCGATCAGACGGTTTCCAATTTATTTGGGACGAAGCAATAGAAGTCCAAGATTTTGTAGATTCGTCAGATGAAGACTACTCAGACGCAGATCTAGCAGATCAAGATACTGCAATCACCACCACAACTTCTGAATATTCACCACGTTGGGTGGACGCCCATACTCCTTCAGGAGATGATGTTTCCCCACCATCCTCACCACAATACTCGCTATCCCCAGCGCAATATTCCCCTTCTGATGCTCGACCATCATCAAATACTTCCACTCATTCAACTGACAACGAAGATGACGAGAACGAACCCAGTTCATCTAACATTGAGATGATGGACTCGCCCACTTCTCCATCACCATCACATAACCACGATGAATCAAGTGTGGATCCAGACGCCACAACGCCTATGCCAACAACCCCGAATCTCGTTAACATGTTGAATGCGAACCCAATCATTGTTACGGTTTATCCGGACTCGGAATCCAGTGAAGTTTCATCAGAGGACGATGATGATTACATTCCTCTTCATCCAATTACCAAACGATCACGTATGGATTGATAATTCTTATACTATTTTTTAGTATTCAACACTTTTGTTGCCCCAGAGAATGGATGCGTATCCATAATACAATATTATTTTGTGGTTAAGATAGGAACAAACATACGTACAGAATAACCTTGCGGTT
>JAQGAB010002658.1:0-11456 GCA_034696565.1 Isotomurus graminis
AAGTGTTGAAGAATTCAGAAGAGACACACGGTGAGTGTGAATTAATGGGAAGTACTTAAATATTAAGGAGTTGGTGAGGATTATTTAAGTTTATTGGGCGAGGGGTAACCCGACTGTATCTCGCGAGCAAAAGAAGAACTGAATTTAAGGTGGAGGTAAGTGTCTTTAATATTGTTTTAATGATTACGAATAATTTATTTTACTTGGTCAAATCTTAAGATTAGTGTTATGCATTTGCACATGGCTTAATTCCTGTTGGCTTGATTTAATAATCAGACCCACATAGTCGTGTGAAATAGAGGGAAGGCTGGTTGTGAAATCATTAAACTTCTGGCACAATTCTGATATACCCACCTACATGTACTTCAAAAATAAATTTCTTCATTAATATACGTCCGGTTGTGCAAGTTGTCATTTAACACAAATCCCATTAATATAAAGCTACCTATACAATTCGAATTAGACATTAAGAGTAAACCAACATAAGGAAGTTTATCATACCTGTACTACACATTGAACTTCTAGAAATGGTTGCTGCTGCACAAGAAAGTATATAGAGATTGAAATACGGCTAGTGAAATGAATAGAAGAGTGAAAGTAAATGAGGATTCCTTCTTGAGTTTATATTCGCGTGTGTTTTCCTTTCATTCATATTATTAAATTATCGTGAAGAGTAGCAAGTGAAAGTTTCAATTAAGTCTGTCTTGGGGAATGAAAAATGGTTTGTGGAAACGATTCCTCCACCTCCTTCTTACTTTCTAAGGAGCCTGTGAGAATAGTTGAACTGTAACGTGAGCATTGGATTTTGGATGGTTGGGGTTCATTCCATTTACTTTGATTTCTTTAGCAAACGCTTTGTGCATATAAAGCGAGTTGCAAACGGGCTTCTTCTTCTTGAGTAGATTTACTATTTTTGGGAGGAAATCATTCGTGGGTTTGCTGCAGTACCTTTGGACTTATTAGAGTGATGGTTGGGACTCCTTAGGAAGTTTGTACTGGGGATGGATGGTAATGATGATTGTGTAGAGAGAAAGTTGGTATGGAACACAAAGACGTCTGGTGGTGGTGGTGGAAGGTTCAGTTCCGTTGTATTTGTGTGTGTAGAAGATTTTGAGGGTTCATTCATTCATTTCCCCAGATTCTTAGAAGGTTTTCAGGTATTGTTGGGAATTCAGGAAAGAGTAAAGTTTCTAGTGATTGTGTGGTGGTTTACCGAAATGTAATTTACATTCGTTCTAAGAGGAAATGAGAATTTAATTCTAATAGGGCAGAGAATTCGGAGAATCTTAATTAGAGTTTTAGAAGGAAAGTATATATGGATGGGGTCAATGAGAAGCTGGGAAGTAGTTTGGAAGGACAATAGTAAGTAGTGAATGATTTTGGGTGAGATGGATCTCTGTTTAAGGAGATGGAGGAGAGAGGAAGTTGTGGTGGAAATTATTGACACGGGAATCTTGGAAGGTTTCTCTGGGAAGAAAGTGATTGAATTAAACTTGGAGGAAGTTGTTGTGTGGATGCCAAAGTATTTGTGGAGGAAAGCTGAGACTCGGTTGCTTAAAAGTGTTAAAAGAGAAATGAGAGTGTTAGTAGTGATGGAACTTGAATGAGATTTGGATTTTGGAGTGGAAGTATACTGTAGGTGTCGTGTGGTTGTTGTAGTTTTGTGTTTTAATAGCTTTGGAGTTAGTATACAAGTGTATAGAATGATACAGACTGGTAGAGAGATTGAAGAGGGTTAGAATTTAGAATGTTAGATTGAGGGGAGGAAGAGGAAGTCGTAAAAAGGAGTTTGATAGCCGACTTTTCGGGTTTCTTTTTGGTGGTATCAATTTTTCCAGACGTGGCTTGTGTATGTTTCTGCCGTGTGTGGAATGACGATCATGATCGTCTTGAGTTAATGTAGGGAATACAATATCACCATTCCAATTGCAGAATGTATGTGGGGGAAGAGTGGGTATAAAATACTGGTGGGGTTAGGAATAAGATCAGGTAGGTTGGTAAAGCGAAGATAGAAAGGTAGTAAAAAGCAAAAAGAGAAAATAAAAAAGACTTGAAGTGGCAAACATCACTTGAGTAGACGAGTGACTACCTTAAGATGTGAAGATGTGATGCTGAGCTACTCAAGACTCATTGGGTTTCTTCAGTTTCTTTCAAGCCAAGTGGTGAATCACACCCACCGCAGAGATAATCACACAGACCTCCTATTAACCTTGTGTGTGTCATTTTTTATAGATTTTATAGATTGGGTTCGCAGAATTTTTGCTATGTAATTTAGATTTAAGATACAAGTGACTTCTACAGAAGTAAGTATTAAATGGAAGTACAGGGCTTTTTTCCTTCAATTTGATGTGAAGGAAGGGACTATAAATTACTACTATTCCGTTGCACAAAGAAAGAAACCCAGAGATAGATCTGCATGTGAAAGGTTATTAATTTACACAGTATCGAAGCAAAATGTCACTTTAGTAGTACAAAATCAGACAGACTAAAAATCGGAGGCGACAAGTAACCTGAGTTTTTGGCATACACACGGGAGACTGTCGGTTGTCTGTGCCGAGGGAGACGTGAAAGATCGCCTCTGGAACACTTGGATTGATTCATGAAAGACAGTCATTGAGTCTGACGGGTGGATAAGTGTCCTTAGGGGTGAACAAAGAGTGTGTTAAGGGCAAACAGAGTCACTTTGTCATTTCCTCTTGAGAGTCTGGAGGAAAGGATGCCGCAGAGTGTGTGTATCATGTTTTGAAATCTAAATGACCCTCTATTGGAAGATTGCATAAAGATGTCAATGAAGTTCTTTTTTCATTTTTATCTGTGTGTAAATACATAGTAGACAGACAGAGAGAGAGAGAAAGGGGATGAGCTTTTAGATTTTACAGTGACTACCCCCATTAGTTTGTGGAGTGAACCGAGAATTAAATGTTTTCATGGAACAGAGGAAATGTTAAATGTTACACAATAATGTACAATGTGTACTATGGGGTTGTTGTGTACTTGTGTGAGGTTGTGAAGTGAATAGACTCATTTCTGCGAAAACAATTATACACATTTACAGGCAGGGAAAATGGAATTGAGAATCCACATGGCATTTATAGTTGAAGAGTACCCTTAAATTAACCATTTTTAGGTACGTTACTGTCAATTTTTTTGTAGAGTTGATGATGACAGACATAATGGGATGATATTTTTTAGGGTTGGAGAGAGAGAAAGATAGAAAGGTGGACGCCCATCAACAATCAACTTACCTGAGCTCATCATTACAAGCATTTTACGCCCAATTTAATCCGCGCCCGTCTGTCTTCCCGTTTGAATTTGAGCTTTTGTATCTTTGCTACTTCATTTCACTTGGAAGAATGTTTCTGAACGCCTGAGAGAGATGGTTTTGTACGGTTGGGATAATTGTAGAGAATATAGGAGATATAGGTGACCCTGCCTGAGGTAGAATTATATTTCGGGGCTGGTAGGTTTGGTAGTTCGGTCATACCGCAAAGAAATGGGAAAGTAAAAGATGATTGAAGAGTAAAAAGAAGCTTTGGAGATAATATATGAAGTGATGAAGGTACATTCCATCGGTGGTTGAATGTGTCTGTCCATTGGTTATTAGTTCAGGTTGCATAGGTTGTATTGTAGGTTGTAGTAAAAAATAATTCATTTGTAGAGTTTAAACTCGATGATGGTAGGAAATGACTTCTTTTTATTGTAATGGGAGTCATGTAAATTCAATGCACACACTTCAAACATCAATTGAAGTTAAACCAACACCCAAATCAAGTTTTGAGTTGTAGGTTATTATTGCTACCTTAAATAATGGAACAAATGATGGTGTTTTTTGCATCGTGATTCATGATGTGATGAAAAGATTAAATTATGGGGAATATTATTATGTTATTAAGTATGAGATACTCTTGTGTTTGTACAGGGAAGGATGGATAATAGATTGTGCTTCTTATTGTGTAATTGGATGGAATTTAAGGTGGTTTTTATATGCTTTGATAGTTTGATTGTTAGATTAGAAGAATTGGAAGTTCAAAGTGTAGTTGTAGTAGGTAGTCTAGTAGGTAGTTGGTAGTCAAAGAGGTTGTATGTTGTGGGGAGATGTCAAAATAATGTTTAAAGTTTTAACTTTTGAAGTGTACGCAAGGATGGGCAGGGAAAGATGAGTGAAAGAGTGACCCACACACATGGCATGGCCGATGGGTGGACCGGAGATAGATGGGCAGTTGAAGAGAGTTCTTGTTGAATTGTTTGACATGTTTCATGTCACTTTGCATTTAATGAGATGGACTGGCAGGGATGATATGAGAAAGACGACTCGGCGTTTCTTTACTCGCCAGAGGATACACTTGCATTTAGTAACTACTCTTTTAGTGGATAGTGGATTGCATGCATTTGGGTAATTGAAATGCATGCAAGAAAAGTGTGTTTGCATTAGAAGGAAATTGAATTTGTTTAGAGATTCACTTACCCTTCTCTGTGGAGTTCACTGTTGGGTGTAAAAATAGACTGGGCAACTGGAGATGGACTTGAGAAGTCCTGCTTGGTAGTTTTGTTAGTTCTTTGGCTGGTAGTTTTGTAGGCTACTCCCTTTCATTTTGTGATACATGTGATCTGATAAGTCCTTGTCAACACACTGGAACTTGAATAAGGGAGTAGTGAGTACCGTTTGATTGTGGATGATGATTTTCCTTTGGGGCAAAGATATAATATGTGAGTTTGGGTCGTGGAAGAATAAGTTCAGACAGGGCTGGAGGATATTTCTCATGTATTAAGTATTCTGTGTGTTCATTTGAGTAACAGGATTTGTTTTCTACTCATCGCGTTATTGAATTTAGCCGTAAGGTTAATGTGATAAAGTTAGCGTTGTGTATTAAGTTACGTAGTATATTGTACGGGCTGGAGGAAAAAACGGAGTGAACAAGGCTATCATATTTTAGAAAGGGTTGAGATTAAATCCTAAACAATCAGGGATGAGTAAACATAACACAGTTCGGGAGTTAAAGTTTTGTAAGTCGGGTGGACCAGCCCTTTGCTTCTTCAAACTTGATCGTGTGGAAAACACTAAAAAGGCTATCAAGCTTGGAATCAATTGTGTCCAGCGTTTAGAATTTAGGAATTAGGTCAACTATCTCATCATAAAATTATACGGGCAATGAGTGGAATGCAAGGAAGAAGGATAAGAACACATTTGAACATTACTTTTGTGTTTAATATTTCTTAAAGAAGTCAAGTTGGGTTTTACCAAATAAAGAAGAGAGAGAAATGGTTGTCGTAATGCTTTTGTACTTGTGTGAATTAAATTCTTATTATTGCGAGTCTTGCCAGTAGGGTTGAGTTATTAAGAAGAATATGATCCTGGTGCTCATTTTGGAATATTAGATGTTCCTGGAGGAAAGGCCAAAGATGGGCTTAATGCAATTACGTTTATTATGAAGCAATCAGACAATGGATAGATGTCCTTATCTGATGAAGGTGTCTTTGTGTGGATTAAAGTACCTCCAAGAAGGGAGATTATTTAGGCTGAGGCTTCAGAAGAAGCCAGGAGGAGGAATTGTGGAGAGTAATTCAAGACAGATAATTATGATAATCAAATGGAGACATGATGGCAATTGCACAGGAGAATATAATTGCATCCCATAAAGGTTGAAGAAGGTAGAGATGGGGAGAATTGGAATAGGTGGAAGTATTAACTTGTTAATATGAGTGGCAGTTTGTTAGTAGTATACTTTGGGGATTGTAATACACCCTTTGAGCAATTTGTGGTGGAATTTTAACGCACATTTCGGTAGAAAGATGGGCAGATAATGTAGGGATCTTTGGATTATTGGGTTAAGTAGGTCTAGTGGTAGTCGGTAGTAGTTTGGTACTTGAATTTTGATTACTTAATTTTTTGGCAGCAAAATCCATTGTACTTCAAACCTGTATAGAAATTATAATTTAATTTTTCCTTAAAAATACCCAATGGACATAATACTTGGTCTGTTTTTTTTATAAATTGTTTCTTCACACAAACCTACGTGTCTGATCAGAAATACTTGGTGCATTGATTTACATTTTACTTCAAGCTTGAAAAGCACCGGAGTAGTAAAACTGAGGGCATTAAAAGGGAAAAAGTAAATCTTTTGGATAAACTTTTAGCAGAATCAGAGGACAGATGTGCATGAATGAATGTCGTATGTGTATGAGTGGGTGGTGACTTAACTTCTGTTATGAAAGAGACCTTAATACCCAGACAGACTACCCGGAGGTTGAATGTCACGGCTTTACTTATTCAACTTGATTCTTCATGCCCCAACGAGAGATGAGGATAAATAAGGGTCCTACTGCTGCTGGTTTTTGTTGCTTCATTTAATATGAAATTGTGAAAGCTTCGTTGCTCCTGACTGCTTCGTCTGCATGGATTTGATGCAGGTACTTATTACAACACGATGCAGGAACTCACATTTGGGTCTAATAGGATCAAGTCCAGTTTATTTGTACAAATGATACAAAGTTACAAAGGAATGAACAAAGAACCAATGGAATAACTTTCCATTTGTCCATTGTCCCTTTCATCTTTCCCTTTGGTGTCTTGCTAATGTGATCATCATCAGTCAGTAGTAATTTTGGATGAAAGATTGGATGTGGATTGGGTATGAAACTATGAAATGGAGATGGTTGTTGGTGTACTTTGACTTGTGTGTTAATAACTTTAAGGTTCGGGAGTAGTAGTATGATGAGTTAGAATGTAATAAATTACGACATAAGTCTTTATCGTGTGTGTGTGTGTAGTAGAAGAGAAACAGAAACCAACATGTGTGTGTGTGTCGGGACAGTAGAAAGTTTTTGAAAAAGCCAAGGGATCATTTTGTGTCTGTGGGTCTCTCCGGATGGATTTTGTACGGTATTGTTCATCCAATATTTGAGTATTGAATTAGACAGAGAGAAAGAATGTATGCGAGTGGAACTTTAGAACTCATTGGACCGAAGGGATGAGTATAATACTCTGGGTATTGTTTGACCAGAGAGGGTTTAAAAATTTGAATGTTAAATGTTTACACACTCGTAGAGAGTTTACCACTCGGATGGATTGAACATCACGTACGGATTTGAATTGAACGTGCATGGATAATGTATTAATGTGTAATGTGATGCAAGCCTACACGACCGATGCAGATGGGGAAATTAAATGCACAGGGCAGGGAGATATTATTATACAACGTTGGAAGGTTATTGGGAGGTTGAAAGCATCACAGGTCATTTTTTGTGTGAAAGCACACGTGAAAAATTAAATGTGTATTGAGGAACATTTGTCAGATGTGATATTGGATTGAGAAAAAGATCATTCATCTCTTATTTGTCGAATGTTGAATGTGGGGTGGAATGATAGTGTAAATTGAAAAGACCAACTTTGGATGGTGAGGTCCGAGTCTAATTTTGTGGAAATAATTTGAAATGCATGGGATGTGCAGAGGGAAGGGTGTATGCATAATGAAGGATATGCAGTTCGTGCGTATGGGATGAGTAGATGAGTTTACTGTGTGTGTGTGCGTAAGAACAATTTATTGAATGTTGCATTTATGCTTTTATCTGTGAGTGAATATCATTTCACGTTTCACACAATTCACTTATTTGATGCTAATGATCCAATTTAATGATATGGAAGAGTTGATTGGATTCGAGAAAGGGTTGGTTTACTCGTCTCTTGTTTTGGTGACAGGGAACTCGTGGCATGTGTAATTAGGGGTATGTCTGTGTGTGTGTGGTGTGGGTTAATAAGTTTATTAATTGTTTTTTGTGGACAAAGTGTGAGTTAAATCAAACTGCTGCATTGTATAACTCCATTCTACAAAACCGAAACGCTATCTAACAGGCTAATAAAGAATTAATTTTACATCGAATATTACTGAAGTGGCTTCATATTTTTCAAAAAGTAAAAATGGGTACTTTTGTTATTTGCAAAAAACCGGTTGCGACAGAAAAACTCCAGATTTCCTGTGAAAGACGGGAAGTATCATTTGTAAGTTTAAATAAGACAGAATAAGCAAACACAAGGAGGGATGTTAGTTTGTAAGAATTTCGTTATCTAAGGAGTCAGTTGAGGATTTTGCTTTTGAAGACACTTAAAAGTGAGAGGAGTGAGGCAAAACGCCTCTTTGAAGTCGTTTAGATTAGCAAAGAATAAGAAACGGAGAGTTCTTCTTGGATGGTTGCAAGTTAGTAAGATGAAGGGTTTTATTTTTCTTCTTCTTTTGGTAAAATCTCCGTCTGAATCTCATCTTTCTAAGAGAGAGAGAGAGCAGACAAGATGTTTGACGTGATGAAGTAAACTAAATGGTTCAAGTTTGTGTGTTTTTTTTGCTAGTGACTTTAATAGGAGAAAGAAGAGTTTCATAGAGAAGTCATAGGAGAAAGAGTAAAGGAAAGAGAGATGGATTTAAGAATTTAAGCGTACAATTAGAGCTTTGTACGTCTCATCTTGTGTGATGATCTCCCCTTCCTTCAATTCTGGTACATTGCTTGCTTACTTTTGCGGAGAAAAAAGTTTTGTGCCGGTTGTAAATCGTAAGTGAACAAGGAACACATTGTTCTCTTCCTGATTTAGTTTAAGTGTGAGTCTCTGGTTTCTCGGTTTTTGTTCTAGTTTTTGTGCAAGACAAATATCTTGGGGAGTAGAAGTGGATAGATTTACGTGGCATTGCGTGCAAGAAAAAACGAATTAGGAGGAAACTTTAGGAAGAGTTTTGGTTTATGGACCAGAGTTGCACACACTAATGGCTGATGAATGAACCGAAAGGGTAGTTTTTGAATCTTTTTAATGTTAGAATGTTTAAAACCAGACGCAACTTTGTACTTTGTGCAGTATGATGATTGATGGTTCAAGTGATCCCCAGACGTTTAAGTGGGACTGTTTAATGATGAATGCTTAAGTTTATGTCATTTTAATAATCTATTAGCCTTCATGTCTTGTGTGTAAGACACTGAGGAGGGTTAAATGCTGTCTAAATGGTACTTATTATTTTACAATGTGTGGTATGTTTGGAAAAGTCTTATCAGTTTGTTACTCCACCCAGAAGTAATCGCGAGTGTACATTAAGAAGAGACTGGGAGAATGTGTGCAAGTTCTGGTTTGAGAGATGACACAGTTCACAGTTTAAGACGAAGAGGAATTGATGAGCTGGAGATGATTCAGACGAAGAAGTACCCTCTCTCCTTCTTCCTGTCTTTAATGGTAAATGGATAATTACTCTGATGGAGTTTGGAGAGAATGAGAAATGATTTTGGTAGAGTGAATGTGGGTTTGAGTGTGAAATGGGAAATTGAGGGTACTTGTTAAGAAGTTTGTAAGTGTGAACTGGGGTTTTGAGATGGTTAGAAGTTCCCAGAAGTTAAATTGGGCCTTGTGGATGATCTAGATTGTGATTTTGAGAAGGAGGAATAAAAGATCTGGAATATAAATGTAAGACACATGATTTTGTGACAGGAAGTGGTGTTCTAACTTTGTAGTTTTGGTTTTGGTCAGAGAGTGTGAAAGTTCTGTGTGAAAAATGTGGTTGTTGTGGATGGCTGAGTGAAAGAAACTATACTTTGTGTTTCGTGGTGTGTAGCTTGTAGAGTTTTAGTTTCCTAAGTGGCTGAGTTTGAGAAGTTTGAAGTTTTGAAGTTTAGAGTTTGGTATGAATTTGGTATTTTGGTTTTGCAAAGGAAAGATGAAAGGCCACGATAAGACAGAAGGAGGCAAGTTAAAGGAGAAAGTATAAAAGTACTTGGGCTGAATGGGTGAATGTTGAAAGTGAAAAAGTCTGAATTTCTTTCAAGTTGAAAGATGCTATTGTAATTTTGTGGAAGAAAGCAGACTTTTTAAGTTAAGGAGTTAAGCAGTGTGCTGTGGGAGTGTGCAGCAGAGCATTTTTGTTTATTTATCGTGGAAAGTTTAACAATTTGCTTGGATTTAATGGGAGAATGGCGATATCCCAGAAAAAATATGAGTTATGATGTGTTTGCAAATGGTTTTGGGTATGAGAGATATTTAAGCAATTATGTAGATTTTTGGAGTAAAGTATCAACATTTCTTTGAGTTAGTTTGGAGGTTTTATAGCCCACAAATTGTAGAAATGGTAGCAAAATGGGTTTCACGTGGGTGTGCGTGAGTTCTGTGTGTGTGATTTTTGAGATGCGAAATTGCTTTGAGTCTTAATGGCATTTTTCTGTGTATGGTTATAGGGTTATATATTTCTTTATTGTTACGAGCGTAAAGTACTGCGTAGGGTAAAACCATAAGTAACTTAAATGGAACATAAAATTCAATAAAGAGATGGATTCAATTTGAACATTAAACGTGTGGAGAATCTGAGCTGTCTAGTTGGATTCAAATAAATTGATAGGGAAATGTAATAATGAATAATTGAATGTCAAACAAAATTAATAAAAGTAGAAGAGACAGGGAGTGGTATGAAATTTCATTGATGAGATTTGGTGAGCTACTGACATATGAAGGAAGGGGGACTGCATAGTTTAGTGTCTTTGATTAAGTGACCTTTGCATTAAATTGCATATATGATTCTTGATAACGAAGGACTTATTGGAACGTTCCAAATATCTCGGGAAAGTGGGTGAGTGTCATGTTTGCCAACAGATGAAAGCTGGCCAAAATATAGAAGGGAGTCCTTTATAGTGTCTTTGGTAAGGGTGACTTTAAAAGGGATGTGTGACTGCTGCTGGACCCTCTTTGGAAGTTTTGGAAGAGACCTCCTGGCTCTAATCCCACCATAAATAAAGTCTTGGCAGGAGAAGCAGACAAAAGGCCAAAGATCCATCGTTTATTGTGGTGTGAGTCATGTATGAAAAATTTAATAAATTTTGAGCTCTAGTTATTTCATATTCAGTGGATAAAAAATGGAGGAGGCTATTTATCACTCGTGTATACAAAGATGGAATAAGTTGATCCGTGAAATGAATTTTGTAAGGAGAGAGACAGGATCAGGGTTAAGTTTATATTTGGAATTTGGATGAGGAATGAGGATGGACATTCAGTGAGGTGAATGATGTGACATGAGGAATATAATATGAGACTAATTCATTGTGCAAGGCATACGGAACAATACGGAATGCTTACGGAAATGTAATTAATTGATATTTTTGTGCTATTACCCCATACATCAAATATAATACTACTGCCTTCATAAAATACAAGGCGGAGATTGTCACGAGGAACCTGCACAACATTAAGTATTTATAAACACGTGTATTTTGCATTTCAGTTGCAATGATTACTCAATTTTTGTAAGGAAACATTTTGTGAGTAAAAGTGTAAGACATACCAAGTCGCTAAATATTGAAAGGCAAAAAATGACTCAATAAGTTAAATTGACAAGTAACATGTTAATAACGTTAGGATTTAATCATAGAATAAGCAAACAAGAATGGAAATATAATGTTAAGTTTCGTATCTGCTTTCCCCCGCACTTGAGCCTATCACA
>JAQGAB010002659.1:0-11453 GCA_034696565.1 Isotomurus graminis
CCTGAACCCTGTGGCTTGTAATCAAGGAACACCACCCACCCGGTGTACAGGAATATTCAATTGTCCATTTTATCACAAAACAATAAACATGTTCGGCTTTAATAAACTAAGCAGTGGCTGATGGCCGTCACTCTTCATTTGACTTTCAATCTTGAAACTTAAAGGGCTTCACTTAAACTGCTGCGATGAAGTGGGCTGCATTTGTGTTCACGTCGATCCCTTTGATAATTCAGCATTATGCTGAACGATATGAACAACAAGATCACGTGAAGACTCTAGCTGAACTTGAGGAACAGAATGGAGTTCCACGGATCAAAACTTACGACTACATCATCGGTAAATGATCAATATTAAGGAATTTTAATGATCATTGGTGAACAAAGACTCTTTTTAAATTCTTATCAGCTGGGGCCGGCACTGCGGGGAGTCTTCTGGCAGGAAAACTATCGGAAAGATTCAGCGTCTTACTGCTGGAGGCTGGAGGAGATCCAGTTCCAATGTCACAAACAGTTTACTACACTGACATGGTTGCCACTGACCCTCAGACAAACTACTTTTACAGAACTGTACCACAAGCTAATGGTGGATTAAGAGATGGTGGTGTGAGTAGTTTAACTGTATTTGATTCCTTGTTGACTTAAACTTTTGGTCTGAGCAGCCAATATGGGTTATCTGCAGGTGATGTTAATCCATCTGGGTAAAATGATGGGTGGGTCGGGGTCACACAACGATATGGTTTACATGCGAGGACATCCCAGAGATTGGAACAGCTTCAGCCAAGTTGCAGGAGACTCTGGATACAACTACACGAATATTGTTCATCATTACAAAAGCACAGAAAACCTTCTTGGAGAACTCATTAACCCCGAAGAAGGTTAGACCTCATTTGTAAAATAAAATATGATTTCGAACCTTAGTTATCTGTTTAATGACAATGATGAATCCCAGCTGACCAGTATGGAAAAGGAGGCCCGATGGACATCGACACTGAGAAACATCGCGCATCCGTTCCGTGGTATGCAGCTGGTAGGGAACTTGGCTATGAAATTGCAGATCCAAATGGATTTCAACGCAAAAGTTGGTTAAGCTGGGGGATGAATAATTTAACAATCTACTTTTAATTAACCACTAACAGAGTAAAATGTTTTTTTATCGTTTTCAGGTTTTGCTCCACTTCAAAAGCAAATGTCCCGAGGCCAACGGGTGAGCACGTACAATTCATACGTGAAACCGTTCGAGGCTACAAGAAACAATCTCACAGTGTCTCGCTACTCGTACGTGAATGAAGTGCTTATCGACGAGTCCAAGAAAGCGTACGGAGTGGCTTACACAAGACATGGGATGCCACAAATAGCTCATGCTACTCGAGAAGTGATCGTGTCCAGTGGGGCTTTCTCATCTCCATTGCTGCTTATGAGGTCAGGCGTCGGTCCTCGGGATGTCCTGACTGCGGCTGGGGTAAATAATTCAATCAATGTCAGTCAATCAATTAATCAATCTATTTACTAACTGAGGTTCTGCCATTACTACAGATCCCCGTGAAAGTTGAGTCACCATCACTCGGAAAGAATCTAGCTGACCATATTTTCCTAACCGTTCACGGAATCAGTATGAATGCCTCTGCAGAGCCCTTCATTCAAAGAGTGTCGGAAAGGAACTTTGAAGCGATGCTGAGTACTTATGAAGCCACAGGGGAAGGAATTCTGGGAGAAATTCTTGCGGGTCCACAAGCCCTGTTGGTCTCAAAACGAGCAGTGGCTGCTGGAGAGACTGATTGGCCAGACAGTCGCGTCATGTTGTACACGGGATGCACTCCACCGTTTGAAGACGACTCTCCGATTGAATTCTGCTTTATAGTTACCCTCGAGAGAGCCAAGTCACGAGGAAGTATCACGCTGAATGCCACAGAGTACATGAATGGAAGTACAGATGACACGAAGCTGGGTGTGGTTGATTTAAGGGTTATGGAGGACCCTTCTGACTTGGAAGTCATTGTGGATGGTCAGTTGTTAACGAGCAGGCTTCTCTAGGTCATTCTAATTAATGATTTAATTGATTCTTGACAGGTATTGAAATGGGGCTGAATATATTTGAACAAACAGAAGCATTCAAACCATTGGGTCCTAAATTTACTACGCAATCAGTTCCTGAATGTACACAGCATGTTTTCCGATCTCGAGCTTATTGGGAATGCTACACAAAGAACTATGCTGGATCAGGATTGCATATGACTGGCACTTGCAGTATGGGAACTGTGGTGGACAGACAGTTGAAGTAAGTTGATGGAACATTTAATAAGTTAGTATGACTTGTTTTTAAATTCATTCATCTTGTGACTTTGTAGGGTTAACGGAGTAGCAAATCTTCGTGTTGTGGACGCGTCTGTTTTTCCATCCACTCCAAACGCCAATCTGAATGCCCCGGTCGTTGCACTAGCAGCCAAAACAGCCGCAGATATTCTTGCCGGTGTTTAATCATTACGCTTCTCGCCATCCGTCAGCTCAAAAGATCGGAGTAGTGTACACATTATTGTCTACTGCGATTATAATTTCAAGTGATACATTTATGGAGTCAGACATTCAGTTTACTCAATTAATATTCAAAGTCAGTTTTAATCCAACAGAGCTACTCAAAAGAAGATAATTTATTGTCAGAGAAAACACTTAAATCTTATTAAATAATCCGGACCTCAAACGGTTGAACCAACCAAGACAGTTTCTTTGAAAAGTAATAATGGGAATGCGTATAAAAGCTACGGAAAGTAATATGCACTAGCTGCTTGAAAGAATTAGTTTTATATTGCAGCCAAGTAAGCGGCAAATGGTTATCCCCTGAACCACCTACAATTAAGCGTATTATTAGTTCATCATTTTGCTTCATAATCAAGTAATTATATGAAATTAAACTGAATAAAATTGAAATCTAATTTCATATTGTAGAATAATACTGTGTCATAGTGTCGAACCGTTTATAATTTAAAGATAAAATCCATAAAAAATTTACTTGCATTCGTTAAAAAAAATTGTAATTAAATATTTCAATAAATTGTAGTAATTTATTATTTTGGAAACTGCTCACAAGCGTAAGGAATCTTCAGAATCAAATTTGGTTTCATACAAAAATATCAAAGGCCAGTCAAGTCTTCGCAAGAGGATGTGATATTTCAATAGTGAGCAAATATTCATTGTAACCAAACTTATGATTGAAGGCTTAATTAAGTTATCTGTGTTCTTGTAATCTTTGTCAGTTGTAATTTATTAGCACCAAGTTTGGCGGCAGTAATCAACCTAAGCAGAGAATTATTGTTAACACGGGAGCTTATCAGACGATTTAGATTAAACAGGTTTTTCCATTATTAATCTTCTGACTGGGTAACTTGACACTTGGGACAATACAATTTTTGATAATCCGGTGCTTTACACTCAACGAGCTTATCCAGCGAATCATGATTATGCACAAGTTACATTGAAATGGGCCGTAATAATTAATCGCAGTGGCTGATGGCCATCATTCTTCATTTAACTTTCAAAGTCGGATCACAGCTTGAAAGGATTTATTTACGCTGCTGCGATGAAGTGGGCTGCATTTGTCTTCACGTCGATTCCCCTGATTATTCAGCATTATGCTGAACGATACGAACAACAAGATCAAGTGAAAGCTTTAGCTGAACTTGAGGAACAGAATGGAGTTCCACGGATCAAAACATACGACTACATCATCGGTAAGGGGTTAATATTTCGAAATATTAATTTTCATTAGTTCACAGAGATGCTTTTGAATTCCTTTCAGCTGGGGCAGGCACTGCAGGGAGTCTTTTGGCAGGAAAGCTATCGGAGAGATTCAGCGTCTTACTGTTGGAGGCTGGAGGAGATCCAGTTCCAATGTCACAAACAGTTTATTACACAGAGATGGTTGCCACTGACCCTCAGACAAACTACTTTTACAGAACTGTGCCACAAGCTAATGGAGGTTTAAGAGATGGAGGGGTAAATAGTATTGACTATCATTAATTCTGAATTCACCGTAGCGCATCATCTGACTAAACACAGTGGGTTATCTGCAGGTGATGTTAATTCATCTGGGTAAAATGATGGGTGGGTCGGGGTCTCACAACGATATGGTTTATATGCGAGGACATCCCAGAGATTGGAACAGCTTTAGCCAAGTTGCAGGAGACGCTGGATACAACTACACGAATATTGTTCGTCATTACAAAAGCACAGAGAACCTTCTTGGAGAACTCATTAACCCCGAAGAAGGTTTGTTGGAATCTTATGGAAGAATGACAAGTTAATTTCTTACCAGTATAAAATATTCAACATTTAATTTTAGCTGATCAGTATGGAAGAGGAGGCCCAATGGACATTGACACTGAGACACACTTCGCATCTGTTCCGTGGTACGCAGCTGGAACCGAACTTGGCTATGAAATTGCAGATCCAAATGGATTTCAACGCAAAAGTAAAACAGGCTTGTCTGTTTTAAATTACGGCTGGGAGAGTAAAATGTGGATTATCGTGTACAGGTTTTGCTCCACTTCAAAAGCAAATGTCCCGAGGCCAACGGGTGAGCACGTACAATTCCTACGTGAAACCTTTCGAGGCTACAAGAAACAATCTCACAGTTTCTCGCTACTCGTACGTGAATGAAGTGCTTATCGACGAGTCCAAGAAAGCGTACGGAGTGGCTTACACAAGACACGGGATGCCACAAATAGCTCATGCTTCTCGAGAAGTGATCGTGTCCAGTGGGGCATTCTCATCTCCGTTGCTGCTGATGAGGTCGGGCGTCGGTCCTCGCGATGTCCTGACTGCAGCTGGGGTAAATATTCGAACATGTTCTAGACTATTCAAGTCTTTATTAATTGAGTAATATGTTTCGTTTCCTGCAGATTCCCGTGAAAGTTGAATCGCCTTCACTCGGAAAGAATCTAGCGGACCACATTTTCCTAACAGTCACCGGAATGAGTATGAATGCCTCCGCAGAGCCGTACATTCAGAAAGTCCTGGAAAGTAACTTTGAAGAGATGCTGAATAAATATGAAGCCACAGGGGAAGGGATTCTGGGAGAAATCCAAGCAGGTCCACAAGCAATATTGGTCTCTAAACGAGCAGTGGCTGCTGGGGAGACTGACTGGCCCGATCATCGAGTCATTTTGTACTCACAATGCACTCCACCGTTTGTGGAGAACGCTCCGATAGAATTCTGCTACTATGTGACTCTTGAGCGAGCCAAGTCACGGGGAAGTATCACGCTGAATGCTACAGAGTACATGAATGGAAGTACTGATGACACGAAGCTTGGTGTGGTTGATTTAAGGATTATGGAGGATCCTTCGGACTTGGAAGTCATTGTGGATGGTCAGTAGTAGACAGATTATTTCTCTAGGTCATTCTTATTGATTATTTTATTGGTTGCTGACAGGAATTGAATTTGGATTGAGCATATTTGAACAAACACAAGCGTTTAAGCCACTTGGAGCTAAATATACTACGCAATCGGTTCCTGAATGTACACAGCATGTTTTCCGATCTCGAGCTTATTGGCAGTGCTACACGAAGAACTACGCTGTTTCAGGATTGCACATGACAGGCACTTGCAGCATTGGAACTGTGGTTGACAAACAGTTGAAGTCAGTTTTATTTACGGATATGTACAAATAAGGTAAAGATTTTAAATGCATTTTGCTTTGTAGGGTAAACGGAGTGACAAATCTTCGTGTTGTAGACGCTTCTGTGTTCCCAGCCACTCCAAATGCCAACCTAAATGGTCCAGTCGTTGCACTAGCTGCAAAAACTGCAGCAGATATTCTTGCCGGAGTTTAACTTTTCGGTTCAATTTTACTCAATTATAACAATGAAATAAATTATACGTTCATCTACAGAGGACCAAGTTATTTCGTACCCGTAAATACCAAAAAACTGCTGTGTATACTGTTGGTAGAATATCATTTCCCAGAACATAAAATCTACCCTAAAGCTCGCATGGCTGAAGTTCTTGTACCATAGGAAACCTTCATAATAAGAAAAGAGCAATCGGTTGCAGTTAACTAGTGGGAGATTACTGATGAAATGTGCGAAGACAGAAGGAATAAGTCGAATTGAAAGTAAGTTGCAATAAACTCAAACAACTACGTCAAATCCACTACATACTGTCATGAGTATTCATATGGCAGTTCTTGCAGTAATATGTGTTAGAACGAACTGCCATATGAATAATCCCGACAATATTTCCTCACATAGATTTATTTATGTGCTGCACTATTCTGATTTAAAGATTAACTATATTTCATATCTTTAGCTTCATACAGACTGATAAATATCATAAAAAGCATTCGGATAAACGTAAATACTGACAAGTCACATGAGGAAATTAATTGTAATGGCTTTGTTTGTTGTTATGTAGTAACTAGAGTCATGTATAATTGTAATAAATTAAAGCTAAAACGAAATGTTTAATGAATTTAATATAGCCAGGATCATTTCACATAATCTTATTGTTAGGATCAGAAGTGTACAGTCTCATTTAACCAAAACTCCACTATTAAGGAGCCTATGCAAAAACCTTCACTCTGCCCAAGCTCGAGTGACTGAATGCAAATGACAAGCAACAAGGGCACTCTGCTTTATGGAAAGCTCACCAAGGAGTTTTTACCCTACAAATCATAGACTACCGTGTAATTCTTGGGTCCACAGTTAAAACTATCCCCTTAGTATATGACAGTGAACAATGTGGTTGCATTATTTCATCCTTAAAAATACTCATTTCCCCAATACCTATCCACACATCTAATTGACAGTATCCTCAGTTCTTCTCCAACTATCATTCCATTAACAATTAAAGTTGTAAACGCAACTGAACATATCAAATCCTCTGGATAAAAGTCTAACTGACCAGGTTCTTTATCCAACATAATGGTGGGACCTCATGATCCCATGACCCTATCCCAATTATAGGATTATTAATAACTAAAGTTAAATAAAGACCCACAGTGCATGTTCACATAATACGATTGTTTTATCCAGCTCCTCGAACCTATAAAAATAGCTACAAATTATGTTATAACAAATTAGAACATTTTGCTAAACGATGCGCATTTGTTAATGCGGCGATAGACTTTTTTATCTGGGATTTATAGACTCTTTGTGTATCTAGACTCTGGGGTGATGATAATATGAGTGGGGAATGTGGTTGTACTTTAGACCTTCCAAGTCTGGCTTATCCAACGACAACGTAATAACCAGCGTTTGTACCTTTTATTACTCGTTGGCAGGTAGAGGTTGTCGAACACTAATTTACAAACTACTCTTTACGTAGGTAAAAACAATGGTAAATCAATCCACAGTGCTAACGCTATTGAATGTGTGAATACTAATATCCTAAGTTATTGTGAGCGACTTGACGCATTCCCAATCCTATTGGATGATGTGACTGTGGAACTCGGGAGATTTGTTTACGGATATTAAATTCATAATAAATGAATGAAGTTGCAACTGAGGCGATAAGAAAATGCGAGACTTGTGCTTGACAAACGTATTTTGTTAGTTGATCTCCGCCTTATTCATTGAGATTTTACGCAGAGTTTGTGTTTAGACTTGTTGAGACTTTAAGAGAAAATGACAAAAAAGGATGCAGTAGGTTTTCCACCAATTGTGTGTCTAATAAGCGAAGCTGGTTTTGAATGAAGGTAGTGGTTGCTAGGACTTTATTTTTTTGGAGGATTTCTATAGGACATTAAAAACCTTTTTAACCTGGAAGGGAATAAAAGACACGAAACAGAATTTAGGGTGAAACGTTTCCATGCCTTAATAAGGTAGAAACTTTGGTTTAGCAATTCACAAATTTTACACAACATAAAAACCTAAATTATCAAGAGTACAAATACAACAGTATAAGGTTTTTGTGTGGCTTTATTAGATGATGAGTCAGGATTGAGGACAGTGATGATAAACCATGTGATTTGATGAATGCAAGGCCTCAGCTCTTTGTAAGCATGGGAAAAAAATATGCGTGTTGAGTTTGGTTGGTCCACGTCGTGCTAGACTCAATAAAAAAAGTAAAGAAGTGAAACCTACAAACAAACCCAACAGATCTCTTTACTCCTTTTGTGAGGCTCGGTAAACGTACCCGATGGACATGCAAATTGAGTCCGAATAAGAAATCCGATATTAAATGCCTTGTGTATGTCCGTTAAATATTTGGTAGTCGGTAGGGTTGAGTAAATGCCCTACAGTTTCTACGTATTGAAGGAAATCAGAATTATTTATTACACTTTTCAAATCCCTTATATAATAATCCGCTAACACCGAAAAATGCATTCGTTGTTATAAATTAAGAAATAAAGTTACTAATGACATTTAGAATTATAATTTACGTGTTAGGTGATTATTCTAGATTGCCAGGTGTATAATGTGTTCGAGCAGAGGCGAATAATTGTTCAGTTGTTGTTGTTTCAGTTGCTTGCTACCGACCTATCAATCTACATTAAACATGCGAAAGTAAAGATACAATAATATAATAAATGCATAATTAAAGAAATATACATAAATTATATCTTATGCATGTGAAGTTTAAGTAAAGTGGTATACACTTTGTTGCCAGTAATTATAACTAATTGATAGCTTGTCGGTCGGGGAGTTTGGAGTGTCGGATAAGTTATTCGGTTCAAACGGATTGGGGTGATTGTCGGACGATTTGTTCTTGTGTTGTGTGGTGGAAATCTGTTGCTGCAATGTGATAACTTCATTTTACATTGAGACCATTGTTAGTAGATTAATTTGGTTAGTATCTGCGTTTGAATAGTGATGACTATTTCATCGATGTAACTGTATGAAGTGTAATCAAAGTCTGGTGGAAGTGTGGAATATCTTTTCATAAATGATTGCATCATAGTTTCCGAGATTCTCAGTCTTCTACTCTATATCCCGTTAGAATAGACGACCCATGAACCCTGGGTTAAAAGGATATCTTTCATGTCATTAAGTTCCTTGTTTTAATCACGAGTGATTAGTTAAATAAAGTAAATAAATATGAAAGAATAAATGTTCTAGAACCAAAACGTATGCACTTGCTGTACGAAGGTTTTATGACTGTGACTCACAGTTGACTCATCACGTTCAATCCAAAGATACTTTGAACGATGAGAGATTAACAAGTTGTATTCCACACAACCAAGGCCGAACTATCTTCTTGCCCTAAACACACACAACTTAAGTACACATCAGCATTAAAGAGATTATAAAATGCAATATATACACACACAAACTGCACTTCGCAGATGTCTTAATATATTTATCCAGGAAAGGTCACAGTCACAAAGTGGCAGTTGCTCCAGCTGGTTCTACTCTTCCACTCCTTTAATAAGTTTCCTCCATTCTGATTCGTTTTGCTTCAACCATGCAAATTTATATTATTTTGTGGGCCATATGCACCACGGGGTTTTTGATTGATACATGTACAGCCAACAATGTAAGCTCATGCAATATTATTATCCTTTAAGACATAAAAGCATGAATTTTGTACAGCCAAGGAACTCAAATACGAAGCAATAGTTACTCTGGTTGTTACTACAACACGTCTAATTTATTATCTTGATTTGCAGGCCACGGATGAGTTGTATAATGCTGAAGTGAAGGAATTTTTATTAGAAATGGGAATCCCTGAGACGGTGAATCCCCGGTTTATAGACTGGTTTAGTAAAGTCATGAAAAGAGCTTTTGAAGAATCATCGGAGTCTCGAAAGGTAGTATCAATTTATACTCATAATATTTAAGTTGTATTAATTAGCGCATGAAATTGTACAGGATGAATTAGAAGAAGACAAGGAACAATTAAAGGAAATGATTGAACGTGGACGTGACACTTTGGTTGAATTCACTAAAGACCCGAATTTCTTCTACAAGACTGACCAATGGATTGAAACATCAGTTCAAGTGATGTCGTCCTTCCTAAAGATTATATCTTTGCATGACATTATAGAGTTATACGACATCTTACAAAAGGATCCAGAAGGAATGAAAATAATCGCCCAAAGGTTTATGGCGCTTAGAATGCGTGAAAGTATCAATCAGGTTAAAACCATGGACGCCTCCAAAATTGAAGCTGCTGCTGGTTTTTTGAAGAATTTTTTAACTCCCCAGAAACCCGTCACTGTGAAACGAACTGAATTGTAAAACTTAAACACAAAATCAATTATTATTTGTAATGATTATTTTTAAATTAATAGCTGCCTTTTAGAAATTATGCGTAATACTCTTTGTTCACATAAGAACAATAATCATTCTAGATTAGTTATGACAATTTCTGGACAAAAAGTTAAATTTAGATATGAATTGCAGTTTTTACCTATTGGGTATTATTTGCTGTTAAAGATATCTTGAAGTATCTTATGATACTTGCAACTAAGCTCTTAATTGTTAATCTGGTTATTGTACAATACTTGAACAGTGTTGTTGTTGACTAATATTTTATGATTTGCATGTGATCATCTCACTTCAACATAACAATAATATTATAATAATTTAAATAGTAATATAAATCTTTGTGGATATTTTGTGTACCATTATTTTTAGGTATGGAGAAAATCTATTTGTTTACACAATGACAATAAAATCCCTCGTGCTTATAAAATAATACCAAACTTTCAAACTATGAAAAGCTGAAGATGGATTAATCTGTATATTGTGTTTACTTGAATAACTCTGTAGTTGTAATTTGGAGTATGGGGAATCCCCAACCCAACTGCTATATGCCTCGGTAGTTCAGTCGATGCGTGGCCTTCGCCATTTAGACTCAAAGGTCTTACAGGAAGATGCGATGCCAGACGAGGAGGTCAACAGGAGTCCTGCGGATGGTTGAGCGGATGCTGGAGTAGCTGGCGATGTCAATGAGCGACGAGGGGACACGGGCTAACTCTCATCAAGATATCGCTTAGGGATTATAAATAGAATTAATACAACTTTTGCAGACAAATTTTAAGAGTGATGAAGATGTGTCCATTTTATTCCCGTTAAAAATAGAACACAAGGGCACAACACTGTCGTGAAAAAAATAGTGTATTATAATATGTGCCATCCTGCACCTTAATGTTCAATAGACACAATTGCACAAAAATGTCCCGGATCGGAATAATCCTGACGTTTTAATACACCCCTTTATAACTCTACCATCCTTACCGTCTCCTAATCATTCATCTTTTCCTTCTACTTGTATCATGTTCTTCTGGCTAAACGCCTGAAATCCAAAGCGTCTGTCGAAGCATGGGTTAATTTTTTTATGTGAAATTGACAGAGCATCACAATTAAAAAGGAAATTAAGAGTACACATAGACAGCTTTAAAGAATAAACTTGTGCAAAGTAAATGAGTTACAGCTTAACAGCAGGGTTACGTTTTTCCCGCAAAATCTATTTTTTCCCACTGTCTAAAACCACTTTTTCCCACTGTCCTGGGAAAT
>JAQGAB010002660.1:0-11453 GCA_034696565.1 Isotomurus graminis
TGGTTTTGTCTTTTGTAGTGGACAATTCAAGATTTGTGAAGATACGCAAGTTCTGAGGAAAAATGTTTTCAGAGGAGTCCATGTCTTTATGCAGTATTTTACTTTGTATGATATTAAGGCCAGAGGATTTGTTAGACCGTTTTGCTTTGGATATGTGTCGAAGGATCACGTCAAACTTGATAAGACGATTGCCACGCTCATTCATAAGTTTAATAAGGTTAGCCAACCTTGTACTTTAAGTGGATGTACTTTTGAATATTAATCTAACTGGTTTTTGTATTTTTAGGCGACTAAAGTTCTTAAACAAGCAAACAGAATGTGGTTTGCTGGAGAACTTACCCAGTACTTGAAGAAATTAAGCAAAGCCAAGGATTGTTTTATAAATGAACTTACACCTACGCCGAGGGTGAATGAAGACGGGACTATATTTTCGTTTGAAAGCCAGGCTGACGTTGGGTGTGACCCGGATGTTATCACCCTGGACCAAATTGCCAATCAATATTCGGAAATAGAAAATATTTTACGGGTTGTTGTTGCATCAGTAAGTCACATTAAAAGTTAAAACATATGACAAAAATGAGATAGTTCTACAGCGTGGTGTGCATCAATCTTTTTGTTATTTCAGAATGATAGTATGCTTGAGCAAGAATTGTTTAACTTATCCCAATTCTTGATGGATCGATGTGACGAGCATTCGGTTTTGGGTCAAACTCTGAAGAATCTCAGAATAGGTTATGGTCCTGATTACGTCCAGGAGTCGATTGAAGCCATAAACGTACCTTTAGTTCATCCACTCAAAGTAAAAGGAGAATCTCTGCGTCCGCTGACAACATTAGGGCAGTTAGGAACAATACAACTTATCTGGAGACTTTCACAAGTGTATCATAGTTTGAAAGAAGATATGATGTACTTGGAAATGTCTCAAATTACTTCCGATTTTGAAGTCAACTGTGCTCAAAATTCCGCACATAAAAACATCAGTAGAATCAGTAGCTCCTTCAATCAGAAATTGACCGATTCAACCACAAGTATTCTAGAAATCACACCAGAAGATGGAAAATACATAATGGATCCTGTAGTGGCATTCATACTCGAAAAAGTTCATGCAGCGGTACCAGTGCCTGCTGGTGGTTCGGACAGCAAATCGGGTAGTTATCACACGGTTTCAGAGGAAGACTCTGAACTTCTTCATCCAAGTCCTGTCCAGGTTACTTAATGCTTCTTAATTGTCACGATACTTTAAACTTTAAACTAAACATGCATTTTTTTGTACTCAGGATAACTCACCAAACCCAAGCAGTTCTATGAAAGTCAATGGAACCTCGGTTGCCCAAGAAGAAGAAAACATAGAAAACAATTCAGCTGTAAGTAAATGGATATTAGTTCTGTTCTGTAGTTGTTCTAAGAAATGCATTTTTTGGTAGCTCGACACCACCATTGTGCCAAACGACGACACCGAAGAAGATCCAACAAGAGACGAATCGCCTCGTTCGTCTTTAGTGTATTCTGACTTGACAGTGATATCAATGTCAGAAGCTCAGAACACCTCTCCGATTTCTTGTCAGTCTTCTCAGTTTTCGGTGCTTAGCATTTCAAATGCTATATCCCCGTCTTCATGTCCTTCCTCGTCGTTCTCAATTTTGACTACTGCTACTAGCAGCAAAAATACTTCCCCCGAGTCAACTAACTCAACACGGCCGAATCTAACTCCTAAATCATTTCCTCCTGCCAGATACAGTTTGAGCTCTTGTACGTCTGACGAAGATAACTTGCCAGCATTTCCTGTGTCAACAGGCACAGAGGAAACGATTCATAAACGACCTTGGTGGACCTACGGTACTGATAAAGGAACTGCAACCGCTTTATCTCGAGGCCAGCCTGGCTACGGTCTGTTAAACTTCTTTCGACATTACCACAAGATTGCTCACCACACACTCTACTCAATCCTACTAGGACGTCCTATAATAGTTTGTGGAAACGAAGAACAGAAACCAAAGATTGCCAGAATCCTCAACGCCCTAATTCCTCTTATACCAAGTTTAAATGACTGGAAGATACTGAAATGGCACCAAGGGATCCTTGTCCACGAACACCTACGCGAGTTCAAGCTAATTGGACTTTGCATTCCAGAACGTCTTGTCGTCCAAGACCTTCTCAGTCCTCGGGACGAAAATTACGTCACCATTTTAAACGTCGAAAAGAAAATGATCTTAGGCCCAGCCTACTCCGGAGACTTCCTCAAACCCTTTGACTCACCCCATCTTATCCAAAAGAACTTTTACAAGAGTGACTCTGCCATGCTCGCTTACATCGGATCGATCTACACCGAAATAGAGACCAAATTGTTCATGTATAAAACTATGGAAGAGAAAAACGGGAAGAAAGTCAACTTGAAGCAATTAAACGTAAAGGGAAGCGACGCCGACATTCTCCGATACCTTGGAAGTCTCATCCCAGGTCCCGATCAGTGTCTCGTCTTATTCTGAATTTCTGAATCAAAGTGACACACGAAATTCTCACCATTCCACTCCCCATCAAACGAACTGTTGATATTATTTACTAATTCCTAATTTAATCATTAAAGTAAGCATCAATTATCAATAAATCCAGACTGAAGATCTTTTTATACGAAAGCATTTTTTATTGCATCCAGCTCAACTCGCACATTTTCTCCTTCCAGCCTCATCATTATCAACACACAAAACTCAGTCCCGGCAGATTCACACCGTCCACGAGAGTTTTCCTTCACTCTTCCAAGTGCCAAGTATTAATAACTCACTTTTCAGGTGTAACTTTAATTAACAATGAATTCAGTGGATTGCACAGAAAATGCCACTGCCAGTTCTACTGTTCCACCAGCTACTACAATCAGTAGCACTTCCAAAGAAGCTGTAAAACCCTCTGATAATACCACCACTACTACTAGTACAGCTCAACCAACTCCTACAAATAATTCAAGCCCTACCGACAGTGAACCTTCATCATCATCTGCTGGCGACACAACTTTACCCGCTTTGCACTGGCTGGTAAACTTTATTAAAATCCCTTATAACTGACAAAATTCTGTTACAATTTGGTTTGGTAATCTTGATCGTATCAATTCCTTGTGAAATAAGCAACCAAAAAACTGACGAATTGTTTTGTTGTTTTGTCCAGGTGAAGCCATGTTTTACATATGACGAGGAGTATTCAGACTGCAGAAGTTTCAAAGCTCGTTTTCATCAATACTTTATTCACGGAGAGTCCGTCGACTGTTCTCAATGGAAGAAAGACTATGATAATTGTAATCTATGGGAGAAAAAGAAGGACCACGAGGCTTTGGTATGTTATCATCAATTTATTGTCTGTTCTTACACTATACACTACAACCCGTGTATAACGATTTATTTTAAACCTTGCAGAAAAACGTGATCGAAGGTGAAAAATCTCGAATTCGTACTCGCCTCCAGGGACACTATGCAAACGACGTGTGGGAAAATCGGAAGGAACCCCCGAAGGACTGGAACGACGAACTCCCCCAGGAAATCCAACAAGAATATGTCAAGTCATTTTTGAAGGAGAAGGCAGATGCGCTCAAAGAAGGGACGGAAACCCTGGGAAATGTCGACAAGAATATTAGAGAAGCAGGATTATTCGACGTGGACGAAGCTTCTCGTTGTGTAATAGTATAATTAATTATCAAAACAACTCTACTAGTCTTTGTAAATTGAATTAAATGATCTGTAGCTATTTATAGAAATATAAATAACATTTATATTCCAAACAAGGTATATGTTACATCAGAAATTGCTAAACAGCTCGACAAGTACACACGTGTTGAGAATCCATAAAGTACACGTCAACGCAGATTTTAATACATTCAGAAGAATCCAGAATGTAAAAAGTTATGCAAAAATATTACAGGATAGTAAAAATGCTTTCGATTTCTCTAAAAAGGATGTGTTTTTGTTCTACTTAATTCATCGACCCTCGTGTCAAACTGGTTATAGTGGTTATAACAGATTTAAGAGAGATTGTAAATGACTCCGCTTTCACTAGAGACCTGCGAGAAGGTGTGTGTTGTACTATAGATTGGATGTGTAGGTCGAAAAGTGAGTTGTTAGAGTTGTTCAGCGTGTGTTGGGACGAATTCTTGTTCATTCATTGTTGACTCGTGCGACCACTAAATCCTCAACTTGTTCTATGCAAATTGCAAATAAGATATTTCGGGTTATTCAATCAACTAAACAACCTTGAGAGTTTAAGTAATACCTAATTTATTCAAGATGAAATTAGGAACGGTTATCATTTCCTTATTGTTTGTGACCATGTTTTCTATAATTTTATTTGCCTTATCGGCTCGTGCAAGTATTCAAAATGGAAATAGAAAGCGACTAAGAAATCCAATTAGAGATCGTTTTGTGCCGTAAGTTTAGAAGAGTTGGATAAATATTTCTTAATATTTAAAGATCTAAAGATTCTTCTCTATAGGAAAGGCTTGTGCCCTGAAAACTACGTGAATGGAACTCGGCCAGTGTTTAAACTGTACAGAATGCATAAACCTACCGGAAGATGTTTTATGATTGACGAGAAAGGTCCGTGCGGAAGAAACATGCAGTTTTATCGCATAGGAAGCACTGAATTTGGTGAATGCGATTGTATGCACTCCAGACGGTGTGGAAGACCTTTGCTCTACTGGAAGGCTACGGATAGTTGCTATTATGTGAATAGTCAGGTGAGGTTACTAATGAAAGAAGTTAAAGGTAATGAAATCTGCAAGTCTCACGTTGCCCTATAGGGTCCCTGCAGAGATGGGCAGTGGATAGTTTACGGACTTGGACAGAAAGCTATTTGCCAAAAAAGTGCTTGCCGTCAACAAGAAGCTGAGAGTCCTTCAAACCATCAAGCAAGGAAGTTCTGGACTTCCATTAATGGACAATGCAAGAAAACCAGAACTCGGGGATTCTGTCCAGACCCTGATGAAGTTATGTTCTTCAAAGAAGGCGAAGCTTATCCGACTTGTGTTCACGCAAACGATGCTACTGTTTGCAATTCAGTTAATAGAATTTCCAGACCTTGTTGGGCTGGGCAAAAGTTTGACATGCAAGGACTATGCAGGCAGAAAGTTGGGCTTTGGGGAAACGAAGATGATCATTGATGTCATTGAATGACTTCAGAAAAAGTCTGATGAATATTTATTTTAGAAAGAAGTCTACCAATAAACAATGTCTAATTAATTATCTTCCCTATCTCTTCCACGGCAATTGTTTTGGACCGTTTCACGCAATACCATGTGTTCTAAATTCAAGTTCACCAAAGCCTGGCGAATTTGTGACCACGCTGACTCATCTGGTTCTTTCTGCTTTGAGAAAATCCATAAAGACTCTGCAATGATTGACATTAGAGAATTTACTTCATAAACAAAATGAGACTTTTCTAAAATTGGTTTTCCTGAATGAATGACCTAACCTGTACGGATTTTAGCAGACTCGAAATCTCTACAACTCCATGCTATGCCCCAACTACTAGAAGAGGTTGTGTTTTCTGTGGCCAACAACTGGACTGGTGATGAATTTATATTAATTCCATTTGATGTCATGTTCGCAAGTAGCCTTCCATCATTCTTTCCCTCTGATTCTAAAGGTATTCTCAGAGGCACAAAGTGAGTTTCCAATTGTTCCGTACTGAAATTGTTTGAAATAGATGGGTAAAAAGTATTCCAAGATTTCCAAGCATACTAGAAATTCCAACTTACAATCTATTAACTGCTGTTACTGTAAGCGAACTTTTCTGTTCGAAAAAGGGTTGCAGTTTAAAAGTAATGCATTTATAAGGCCATTCTGCAACACTGGGAGTGCGTTCAAGTTCGTACCAAACACCGTTTAGCTAAACACAAACGACTTGATATACTTCATCTTCATGAAATTTTGTTTTATTGAATTGTACCTTCCTAAAATCCACAGGTTGTAGTGATTTCTTCTTCGGACACGACCCGACGACAGGTACTTGCCCCACGCAAGCATCAATCAGTAATACAACTATCACTGATACAATTATTCTGGTCATAATGGTTTTTATGCTGCTTCAAATCCTCATAAGGAATCAAGTAATGCACAGTGTAGATGCGACAGAACTCAAAAAATCACGCAGCAGGTTCACATTGCATTGACATTAATTGCTCCTTGCCCACTTCCCGGAACTCTAACTACTTAAGTTTATTATAATTATTACACACTCACCCGAAGTGAATAAAATACTGCCCATGAGTAAGGACACTGTTAACTAGATTAGACGTACACTATATGGTAAATGCTAATTAATAAATGGTATGCATAGAAAACCACAGTGCAAGAGCATAATCGGCTAACTGGTAACCAAAATGTTTTATTGGTTTCTTGAATCATGATGCACAATAACTTTTGTATCAAACTAATAACTAACAATAATTCTATTCGAAGAATAATTAATTACTTAAAATGTACACACTTCAGTACCTTCACAGGAATTAGGACAATCCCAGCCATCTCATGCAAAACTCATAGGAAAATCATGGTTCACATTCAACAAACAGCATACACCTCATACGAAAGGTTATAGAATGTGACAAAACTGAGAGATTTACTTACTTATTCTTCAACACAGGATAAAAAGTCTTAGATTTTATTGCTCCCTAAAGCATACGAGACACACCAAAGAAACCACAACCAACTCATACACATAATATATATTTTCACATATTCAGTCTTCATTGCTAACTAATCGACACTTACCTTCCCAAAATTCCATCATCTTCAGACCAAACCGATCCGAAATGTTAAGATCAAACCTACTACAAGTTAAAATTCAGCAACACCCAATAATTTCAACATTACCCAATAACAAACAGCCAAGTGTCCACCAAGAGAATCTCCTTATTACACGATACACAAAGGATTATTCACAAGCAAAATGCGTTTTTCGTAGATATTGATAGATAAAAATTAAAATTTCAAGCACTCTTGAATCTTAGATAATTCTGGATTAGTCGGAGAGGACTATAAATCTAATCTACGCACATGGTCTTATAATTACATAATGCACACATTATTAGACACATTTAGTAGGTGCTGACATAGACTTTTCAAAAATATTTACACAACGTTTGCATCAATCCAATGTTCATCATCATCATGAAATGTCACCTGAAAGAGATCAAAAGACAACATATGTTTTAAACACAACCAACCTCATGTCCACAGCAGAATGCCAATCTCAAGGCTCACGCACAACGAACCTCGACCTTTTCCTGTCCTAACATACATTTCAACAACATAGTTCATAATATCAACTTGATGGATTTCAAATAATATTGATGCTTTATATACTTCCACATAATTAAATCAATTCAAATATCATCAACAACATCATCACTTCATAATAATCATGTATAGCTTCAATAAATTAATAATCATTAAAATATGACACGAGTCCTGTAAGAGATACCTACTAAAGCGCAGATGAGATCGAGCGATCGAGCCCGTGATGAGAGTGAGAGTATGGAACTGCCTCCGAGGAGAACATAATGATCCGTCAAAACCCTGTCACGTCATTCATTGCACATAACCCATCATCAATTCATTAATAGTATGAAATTATGCATTATAATATTCCATATTAAGACATAAACACATAAACATAATACTCAAATTCACGTAGGAATTAGAAATAGGTTTCTACTAATTAGGAATGGAGGAAACATAAGGACAAAGGATACCAAATGGACTATAAGGTTTAAGAACAAAGAGTTATGACGGTTTTCTCATTTTTCACTGGGAGAAATGGAAGACAACTCATCCATCCAAAGAGAATTTCAACCACCAGCAATCATATACACACATTAAATTACACAAGCCAAATTTGAAAATCATTCGATTTGTACTTAACTAATAATTCCCTCTGCGTTTTAATAAGTCCGTCTAACTACCGAGTACCGATAGAGAGATCAGTATCAGTCACAATATCACAGAATGTGTATATTCATATTATCAATCTCAATGTATAAAATATCATTCGTATAAATTGTCTGTATAAAATCTGACTTCTCACAAAATATCACAGCTTCAGTTATTTCAGTCTCAGTAAACGTGTCCTACATTTTGAAATATATAAGAGCTGATTTGTTCTATCCAAGAGAACATACAGCTTCTAGAATATAAGCCATCGTGTTTTCGTATTCAAGTTCAAAGTATGGATTCCCTACGTCAATCCACGAGGGCATAGTCCAATAAAAATAGCCTCCTACACCGAAAACCAGCAGACAAATTGGTTAAATAGGAACACTTACCACACTGAATTATTTACCGTCACCGTCCGTACCAGGAGGTGCGGAAATGCCGTTTCCGGGCGGACTGGTAACTCCTGGTGCTCCCGGTTGATTTGGTCCACCTGCCCCTGGACCGGCTCCATATCCGGGATACCCTCCAGCAGCGTAGTACTGTTGGTAGTACTGCTGATAATATTGTTGGTAGGCAGCGGAGGTTGGGTCAGTTGGAACTGGTCCTGCGGCAGTGCCGGGTGTTGCTGTTGGAGCTGCAGTCGTTGCAGACGTGCTTCCTTGGCCCTGAAAAACGAGAATAAAGGTTTTGAGAAAGTTAAGACAGATTTTGTGTGAGCTAATAAACCTAACCTACTCCAATGTAAGTATCAGTGTAAATGATTTATTATTTATTCATGATATAACGTTATTACACAGCAATATGAACAAGAACTATACCTTTTGGGCCTTAATATAATTCTCGATTGCTTCAGCTTCAGCTACTTTTCCGATGGATCTGTAATGATCAGCCCACTGCTGACTGTAATCTGCACTTTGTCCGTTCGAAGCTGCACCTGCTGGAGCGCCTCCTGATGGCGCGGCTGCCGCAACTGTGCCAGGGGGTTCGGGAGCGGAAGAATTTCCATTCGTACTTGACGCGCTTGTTCCTTTGGAAGATTTCATTTGCTGTTCTAGCATGTCTGCTTGCTGGTGCTGTCCTTGGGCTCTCAAATATTCGATCCATTGCTGAGTATAGTCAGTCTGACCGCTGGCTGCCGCCGCTGCAGCAGATCCAGCACCTCCTGCTGCAGGAGTTGCCTGAGATTGTGAGTAATATTGTGCATAATAAGCTGCCCATTGCGCTGATGCATCGCCTCCACCAGCTGCTGCCCCAGGAGGACCGCCACTCTGGTTTTGGTTCCAACCACCGCTGTTCCCTCCTCCATACTGTCCCCAACTTTGGTTTCCCCCATACTGATCATGACCACCTGGACCGTTAGATCCATGTCCCTGTAAAATTATTTTTCGTTTAAAAGAAACCAAACGTAGAAGGCAAAATTACGTAATCGAGTCAAGGAAAGAGACTGTCAGTCAACAAATACAATGCTGACCGTTTAACCATTTCCTTGGCTCAATGTTTAATGTAGGCACTGATTGAATAAGAAGGCTTAATCTACTTGCTGCCTCCTTGCAACGAGTGCCTACCAAATCATGTTACAATGCCTACCTTTGGAGGTAGAGTGTTTACTTTTTCCATGATGAGTGACTTCGCATGCTCGATCTGAGAACGGCTTCCTCGTATAACGAAAATTCTTTCTGGTCCATCATTTGGACCATTCCTGTCAATCTCAGAATGGGCTCCAGACTGTTGGTTAATAGCCCTAATAGTCTCTCCTCCTTTGCCAATAACCATTCCAACTCTGCCCACTGGAACCGGCATCCTTTCTTCTTCTTGGTCTCCTCGACGATTATGATGACCACCACCACCCCCACCACCCCAAGAGTCGTTTCTACGATCTCTGTCGGGACCTCCACCTCCACCGCCACCACCTCCGGGACCGCCTCGTGAGCCAGGACCGTGCAAAGCTGTTTCAACAAGTTCTTCGATTTTTAATTGGGCCAAACGGAGTTGGTCAGGTTTCCCAGTAATGATTGCGAGTTGTTCATCCATGTCTCCTAAACTTTGGTTGACTGGATCGAACTGCACTTTAGCTCCAGTTTCCTGTTGAATTTTCTTAATCATTTCTCCTCCCTTGCCTAAAAATATGCGATACGTAAGACCTTGGCTGCATCACGTGAATTAATGTTCCTAAAATCGCACTCACCGATAATGAGACCAACTGAGATTTTAGGCACAGGAAATTTCATTGTTTCAAGTGATCCAAATCCAACGCCCGATCTGCGACCGCCAGGAGGACCTCCTGGTCCACCTCCTCCGCCTCCACCACCACCCCCACCCATTCCATCATTGTCTCTTTCTCCATACTCACTTTTAGGTTTGAAGAAATCGTTCTTCGGTGGAGTGTCATTGATCAAGTCCATTACCAACTGACGCGCATGCTAAAGTTTCAAGTACAGGCAAAGTTAGTAAAAATTGCTGGGAAGAATTTACGTATTCACGTACCTCTACTAGGTCAGGTTCACCAACGATTCTAAGCGGCTTGTCACATTCTTCAAACATATTTTCTTGAAGAATGTACATCTTAGTGCCCGATTTGTCCTGAAGAGATCTGATGGTTTCACCTCCTTTTCCGATCACGAGACCGACTTTTGCCCCCGGGATCATCATTTCGATAGAAGCGCTTCCAGGAGGAGCACTAATATTCCCCAAGCCCATTCCCATCTTCGAACCTCCCATCCCTGGTCGACCAATTTCGTGGCTTTTACTGTTCACTATTTCCATAATCAGCTCTTTTGCTTTCCTAATATCAAAAGCAATAAATAAAAAATAAGTAAAACACGAGTCTCCAAACGATATACAACGAAATACAAATGACATATATATTAACTTACTCAATAGATTCTTTTGTTCCTTGAAGATAACACGGTCTGTCTTTCCCCTGACCTGTAGAAGTAATGCATTAAATTAATACAAATCACCAGCTTATATTTTAATTAAAATTGCAAAAGTTTCTCACCACTCTCGGGCGCCACCTGAACTTTGCATCCAGTCTCAGCTTGGATTCGTGAGACTTGTTCACCTCCCCGACCAATTACTAATTAATGCAACACACACACAAATTCCAAAGTGTCTCCCACAAAGAGGAAAAGATAATTCAGCTGTTAGAAGCTTACTGAGACCAACGAGACCATCAGGAATTCGAACTTCTTCCATACAAGCCTTTCCACTCCCAGTGATGCCTAATCCAACGGGAAATGAAAATCCACCACCAGTGGACTGCTTCATGGCTGCCAATTGGGCTCCGAAAGGGTCGTTAAGAGAGGCCACTCTCTTTGTCTCTGGTTCTGTTGAAAGTTCACAAACATCAGAATCCATTTTACTACCACTTCCAATAATCCTTAGGCTGTAATGCCACTCCCTCTTCCTATCCCTACAGCTAAGTTATTATGCTTATTAATGCTGTGAAGAGGTCTACTATCAAACCCCACTTATGACAAAATTGAAAGTGGTGTTAGCGAATCCTCCTCTCTAACGATTGTTTTAGGAAACCCATAAAAA
>JAQGAB010002661.1:0-11452 GCA_034696565.1 Isotomurus graminis
TTAAAGATTTAAAGCAACGGTAGATTGCTGTATTCGGTCATTCTATTTAACCCGGGGTATACAATCAAACCGCTGTGCTTCATTCAAAGGATGCAACTATCGTATCACTTGGCCAGGGATTTAAATGACGACTGTACTAAATTCAACTTTTGCCAATTAAAGTAAGTGCACTTTAGGGATGCACAGAGATTTCCTCCTTTTCCTTTTCTAATCCTTAAGTCATGATTCAATAATTTATTCAGCTTAAAGTACAATAAATAAATGAATACATATAAGGTTTCGTGGCCAATCTCTCTCGCAGTGTTAGTTGCTGGTTATTCAAAGAATTACTTGAGGTTAAGTCGTTGATCAGGATTCTCACCTATGCATTTCCTTTTTATGAATACAAAAGCCTTGTGACGCATGGTGAGCAAACAGAAGTCAAAACTTCAATACGGACACCGACAAGCGTCTGCTAGATGATGATCGATAAACTGGTAGGCGACATTCTGGCAGAATAATTTCTTCATTTTTTTCTGCAATGTAACAGTAATTGATAAGTTATCATATAAAAATGTGTATATTCCTTTACGAGTTACTGTAAACCTTATTATCATACGACTTAGCGTTATAATTGTGACAGAACCATCAGTTTAACAGTCCATAGGGACCGGAGGAGGCTGAACTAATCTGTCAGTAAGAGCTCCAAACATTCTTCACAAATCATTAAAAACGCAATACACTTACGAGAATCTTCCCAGCAGATAACCGATCGGAGTGAATTGAGCAAATATTGCAGACATCATCGACTGAATAGCCCTCAACCACTCCACTAGGGGAAAAGGAAATGAGCAGAACTATCAGACTGAGTGACAAGAGTAGAGATGATAAGGTAATTTGTTGTCTAAAGTACGTCGTCAGTGTCATTGCAATCTACTCCACTGCCCAATATTTACGGATTTATATTCGAAAGTGTAAAAAGAAATGAGAAAGTACAGTAAAGGTGGAAGAACCGTTTGTTTCCGAGTGTGACCTGTCCTATCTCAGATTTAGAAATAAAATTCTCTGTGGTGTGGTTCATGTATATTAAGTACTGCTGGTGCCTGGGAGTCTTTGATTTTTCCATTATTCAGCAGACATTTAAATAATCCGCATTGTTTTCTGAAATCATGTATCGTTTAGCCGAGGCAGTGGAGTTCTGGAATACTATTGAATTAATGGTAGACTTTCACTTGATACTGTGTCTGCTTTTTGCCGTCGCATTTTCACATTCAGAGACTTGCTTCTAATTGCTCCAGATTCCACGGAAGTTTTGCTCGTTCGGGTGCATTGTGTTTAGGAATTTGGGATGCAGTAAAATACAATTAACAATTTGCAATAAGTAGTACTGCTTGCATTGCATATTGCATACATACTACTGAACTGCATTACAAGACAAGATTGATTGCTGATTGTAAATTTTATTGGATGCAGAACTGGAAATATGAGATTCGACATAGTTGATTAGCCTAAAATACATTCTAAATGCACTTTCAGTGGCTATAAATTGTAAAAGTAAACCTGATTTATTTGCACCTTAAGGATAAAGTGAACATCCCTTGGGGAGATGGATTAGATTTGCTACTTCATTACGCTTCTTGTCACAACAAGTATCATATGCAAAAAGGATTTTGATTGTAATGGTTAAATGTACAGTTTCCTCTTAAATTCAACTGTGCATCAGGTTTGTATTGTTAATTGAGAATGAGTGCTATTCGTAGCTGGCAGACAACTCACTAAGCCAAGAAACAAGAAAGGTCAAGTAGCATTTGCACACGTAGTAAATGTCTATTAATGCTAAATTGCGTGTGTAATTTTGAGTGAAATAGGATCTCTTCGGTTTCGGTGTCAAACGAGCGTTCATATTTCATTCAATGTTTGTATGCATTTTTATTTGTACCAAGATTACCTCTGCCCCAATTTCCCCTTCAATTAAGGTAACTTCTTTAATTGATGAAAGATTGTAATTTTATAATATCCTAACTGTACAAAACCTTGATGAAGTTGAGATCGACTCTCCTGTACATTTCTTGTACAACCAACAAGAGCTGAACACTCGTAAACAAATCTATGGCAGATTTTACGATTCGATTCGTTCTGCTAACAAGCCTGTTTCGGTGTCTGTTGGCCTATCATTTAATCAACACTTTATTTGAATGATACTATAAATTAAAACTCTGGTGAGAGATGCAGGAGGTAGAAGCGTTTCGTAGTTTAATATCCACTTCACTGACTACATATTGCATGTTCAAGTAAACTAGTTTTGTAATGGCATGTGGAAGTAAACTTTGAAGTTACCTAACACTGCATTTGTATCCTTAGTCCACACGTACTGATTAATACTCCCACCTTACTGACCGACATATTCTTCTTAAGAGTTTCATGATAATTGAATACGATGGATAATCGTTTTAGTGTTTCACGGTTCCTTCTCTTTAATTGGTGATTTATGGCCCAGCCAAGGTCTACTAAAGATAATATTGCATTAGTCATTAATAAATATTTATCTGAATAACTTGGCAAGTCATTAACATGTGAGAATTCTTTGTGTAAACGGAAGTCTTCAAGTCTGAAGAACTTGAGAATCTGATGAATTCTCTTATACACAATAACAATTGAACTACTTACAATGGAACATTAATAAATAATTGTATTTGAGTTCAAAGTGTCAGAATAACTTTTGCTTCATGATTTCCGACAAGATACAAGTAGGTATAGGTACCTTAGGTAAATCTGATTGAGGTGGTCTTGTATGTTGTGACTGCGGATTGTTAATAAAACCTGCTCTTTGTAAGCTCGCCTATCTTTATCTATTTTAAATCACAAGAATCGTACGATAAATGTCACGGATTGTGAGTGGCATAGTAAATTAGGTCGAGAAGCATATCGGGTTTCTGCGGAATATCAAGTTTCTTTTGATTGTCATTTGAAGGGTGTGGTAGACTTTGGAGGAAATGTAAAAATACCCAAGAGTGTCAAGCATTGTTTGATTAGTTGATGTGTAACTCGTCTAAACAAGTTTTCTATTGTTGGGATTGATCAAGTCATGAGAAAAGATTAAACTAGGCATATGAACGTGTGCTTAGTGTGTTCCGCTGCAGATTTGCTTTATTGAATGTAATTGTTAAAGAATAAGTTAAATGTAAGTGACATTCCGCTCCTTCCAAAACATGAGACGCTCAAAGAACGGTTCGTCTGCCATTTTGATACGGGAGTCCAAATGAAGACGCTTTATAGAAACATTGCCACTGCTGTGCTTGTTGACTGGGTACCATCTCGGCCCTTCTACTCCTTTCCAATTAGGAACTCTACAGTTTGACAAACACAATGATATCAAACTTCTAAATTAACATAGGGTTAGATTATTGACTACTGTACCCGGTTTCAGCAAAACTAGACCAGAGACTAACTAATCTTCTAGAAAAACTGTAGTCTTCATCTCCGAGAGCGACTTCCCTTCGAATTAACGGTGTATTAAAAAATAAAGGAATTTCATCGGAATGTCCGATACCTGGTGAACACAGAGTAGCCTCAGTTAATAACTTAAATATAAGCCAATTTAAATAAAACAAATTACCGAAGCGATTGGGTTCCCTCATTCGCAGAACATTTTCCGCAAACCAATTGATAGCCGTTCCAATAGCAAAATCATAACGATCCGGTATTGGAAAGGGCAAAGGACTTTTAACAAATAATAACTTTGCCATTGCATATCTCCCGTTGTACTTGTAGTAGTATGCGTATACATCAGCCACTTTTGCGTGTAAAACAGCTGCATCGTGATTATCCAAAAAGAATCCTCGGTCGGAAAGCATATTCGCTGATTGCCGTATAGTCAAGATACCAATATCAGAATTGTTTAAGTAGTATTCACGAATATCTCCCAGGAGTTTCGTTGATCTTTCCGAAGTGTGGAGATTGAGAAATAATGGAGCGTATTTTTCCCATTCCGTGTTTATAAGTTCGTTCATTGTAGAGTTTCTAATGATAGCTGCAATCCATAAAGGTTTTAAATGAGCATGTCATCATACTTGTAGCTTCTTTAGGAATAATACAACTCACGAATTAAGTATACCAATCCTTCCTGAGCATTAACCCCGGTCATCCACGGCGCTTTGTTTATCTTCCCAGACTTCATGAGTTCCAACGGGTGAGCTGGTAAGAAAGTATTGTTGTTCACGACGCCTTCAATTGTTGGACCAAACGCAGATCGTTTCCCAGAAGCCAAGGCATTCTACAGTGTACACAAAATATATGCGTGTTCATAATGTACATTGGACTTATAGGAAATCATTTCTTATTACAATGTAACCAAAGTGCGCCTTCGCAATAGTTGTGTAGTCTAATTGCTTCATGCATTTAACTGCTTCGGCCGTAGAGTTGGCTCCACATCCTACGTCGGTGGAGAATTCTTTAAATTGTTCTGCTGGCTGTTCCACTAAAGCCCATGGGCTTAAAGCTGATCCAGACATAGATATTACACGGTGGAAGAGCCCTAACCACAAGTTAACAAGTTAGTTTTGACTTTAGTCAAATGTTATGCTCTCTACTTTATACCTGCGGATAAAGGAGATATCGTGTGAAGATGAGTGGACGCTGCTCCTGCAGACTCTCCCATTAAAGTTACCCTTTTAGGATCCCCTCCGAAAAAAGCAATGTTCTCTTTCACCCATTTTAAAGCAAAGGTTTGATCTTTCAGTCCGTTGTTCCCTGGAACTACTTCATCTCCCGTGTTAAGGAAACCTATTGCACCATTTTGCATTAATAAAGTCGCTCATAAATTAACCACAAGATCATATACAAGTTGCCTTGTCTTAATGGATAACAAGTTTCAAGCTATCCAACAGTTTTCCTCTAAGCAAATCTGCACTTACCAAATGACGTCAATCTGCCAAGAAACAAAAACAGTATTCCAGCTTATAAAACCTGATAAGGATACATACTACCTAAAGACTATTTTATTGCATCCTGCATTACCTATAATTGATTGTGACCAGCACGACATTTTCATCCATGAAATACTTCGGACGGTACAGATTGGCACTGCCTCCCATAAATAATCCTCCGTGGACGTACACGATAACCGGATGAAGAGGATATTTCTTCCTCTCACCTCCCTTGTAAACCTACAACGTGTAATTAAAAAATATCCACCTGATTCTTGCTTTTATGGTTATAGTTATGACACGACGAGTGAGTCACCTTATGCGTAAATACATTCAAGTACAAACAATCTTCATTCCCAACAATGTTCCTCCTTGTGATCAAATTCATCTGCAGACATTGACTGTCATATTGCGTTGCATCTCTAATTCCTTCCCAACTCTCTACTGGCTGAGGAGGCTAATAAGTAATACATGACACAGTAAGATAAGTCCAAACAAGACAATAAATGATAATGAATTAATAAACTCACCTCAAAACGAAGTTCACCTAAAGGAGGAGCTGCATAAGGCACCCCTCGAAACTGGTAGTAAGACCTACCGGTTCTTGAGATGGATCGAGTTCCTCTCAGGATTCCATAGTTTGTGTGGCCCAAGCTATCATTGGAATTCGATGATCTTGTGCCAGCAAAACTAGCTAAATTGGCCACATTATTTGCAGAGTTGTAAAAATACGCTGCAGAACTTAAGATAAGTGCTAGTGGAGTTACTCTTTGGGCCATTTTGTCCAATTCTACATTGTCTGGTTCTCAAGGCGCAGATTTAAAATGTCAGGTTATTCTGATGAGAAACAGTTGTTGAATATTCCTTCGAGAAATTGCTCAGTTGAAATGCTCAAGGAGTAAACATGCAAGGATCACAAACTTTAAAGATTCTGTACTTTATCCCTGTTCTTCAAAGTAAAGGAATGAATAATACTTGGAAGGTGGTAGTTAAGTTTTCAGGTGGACCTCCACACACGCAATTTGATTTTTCTGGTAATTTTTCTGTCAGCTAATTCACAATAAGTTCACCTGACCATGCTGCTTGATTGAGTACTGCATTAAGAATGACCAAACAATAATCCTCTTTAACGAAAAGGTGCATCAAAATGTAATTGTGTGAACTTCTATATTACATTCAAGGTGAAAGAAAAACTTGTACTTGATTGTGTGTGTGTGTACTTGCGGAATCAGTCTTGTGTACATTCCTCATCGTACTCAACAATATGCTGCAGACTAACTAAAGAAGACCACTAAGACGTAAGATATTAATTAAGGAGAAGATGCTGTGAGTACCAAAAGCTTACTTGGAATTTTTTTCCCTGCAGGCTACGAGAGAACAAGGGTGCTTCACACTTCACTTCTAATTATTAACAGCTTCACTGGATATGATTAATTATAACAACAAATGTCTGGTTCAATCCACCGAGTTCCGAGAATCTTGGAATATTACAAGTTTGCAATAGTTTTTGTGCAAAGGTATTGGTCACTCCGGAATCTTAACAATGACAGACAAACAATGAGAAATGATATAGCAGTCTTTGATTACTTTAGGCTTTACAATGATTGGCATTTATTGACGGTAAGAATTATGAGATCCATAGAAGTACACTACGTAGATTAAAACATAAAAATACTTTCGATTAACTAATGACTTCAGCCCGTATAAGCAGTATAAACCCCATCACCATTAAAATTCTCGTGAAACCCATACTAACTCCTTGGAACTTAAAGCACTCTATTTTATACACTTACATTACTTAAATTGCAAGGACACAACGGTTTAAATACACACAGAGTTTTTATAGTTTATGTTTATTCTATCTATGCACTGATATCTTGGTAAGGTATTTAAGAACTTGATCCTCGCTGACCAAGGAGCATCTACCATTCCAGGAGAAGGTTTACTGTCGAACTTCATCAGTTTTAAGGGTTCTCCCGATTGATGACGATTCCAAGTGTGTCCCAGGAACTGGCTTGGTTTTCTAAAATACATAGCTCGCTCAAATTAATCGTTAATGTATTCCTCACAGTTTTAACATTTTGAATTGAACTCACCCGTTCCTTGCAAAATATACCCACTGACGAACCATCTCCTTAGAAAATGAATATTCTGGATGACTTGGGCTTATCACGCTCAGCAATTGATGCATCTTAAAGAAAATGGCCATCTCATCAGCGTGACAAACACCCCAATGTTTCTCTTTCATTCTGAAGATATGTTTCTTAACACCCTGAACTACAGTAGATAGCAATCCATCCAAGCACAAGGGTAGTTTCAACGTTACTCTAAAATAGCCTTGGTTGACTCCAAACTCTCCGTGGTGGTTGTACAAGTAAAGGTACAGAGGTACAGAAGCATTGGAGAACAAATGTGCTGTTTCTTCGAGTCCAAAGTTGAAACTTGAGTCGGAGAACAAGTCCACAAGTTCGTATAGGGAATCCATACTGACTGATTTGTTTCCTAAATAGTAATCTCTAATTTTAGACGATACATCATCTCTCTGGCGTTTCGGGAGATCTCCATAATCAAGTAGAGTCGGAGCGTGCTTCTTCCAATTGGAATTTAATTCATCCGAAATGCTCTCATTCCTTACAAAGTCTGCAATAAACAAGATATTGTTATTTAAGTAACGACAGACGTAATATATTCTTTGTATTACATCCAGCGTAAATTAGTCCCTCGTGAGAATTGACTCCATTAATCATTGGAACTTTCGTCACAATATCGCCTCTTCTTAAAAGCGTTCTTGGATGATCCATTAAAAATGTTTCTGTGTCATTTTCATTAGGTAATCCACTTTCTATCGTCGGGGCAAATAAGTCTCTCTTTGGGTGAAGTACATCGTGATTGCCCCGAAACATTTCTGCGATTCTGTGAGCACTCAGACTCCTTAGACAACGAACCATTTCCTGACTAGAATGAGTAGGACAGCCAAACTTTCGAGCAAATCCTTGTGACACTTCCTTCGGGTTCCTCGTGAAGCTCCAGTGAGACAAAGAGAATCCACTGTTCGAGATTGCTCGGTGAAATAATCCTACTCAATCAAATGATTTATAATAACCCAGACTCTTTTAAGTATAGTCAATGGTAGATTCATTATCTTTAGTACCTTTAGACATAGGAGATAAAGCATGCAATTGAGTGGAAGCTCCACCAGCAGATTCTACACACAAAAAGGAATTTGTTAAACCACACACTGTAAGTAAACGAATCACTGTGACTGATAATCATGTCATTGCGTACCTCCCCAAATAGTTACGAGGTTAGGATCTCCTCCAAAATTAGCGATATTTCCTTGAACCCATCGCAAAGCCATGACTTGGTCTTTTAGGCCCATATTCCCTCTAACTACTCCATCGCCGGTATTCAAGAAGCCTAAACATGGTTTCGTTACTTTATTTAAATGCCCAACAATTTAATGGTTAGGTTCTATGTAGAAGATGTGTAGTGTATACCAAAAGCCTGAAGTCTGTAGTTGATTGTTACAATCACAACATCTTCATCCATAAAGTAATGTCCATGAAAGTCCATAGTTCTTCCGAAGTGATACAGACCTGGTCGAATAAAAATTAACGCGATGCAATAACTGTATAGAATATCAGATTTCTTAAGAGAGATATATTAATACCTCCATGAATAAACAGGATAACTGGCAGTGGTTCACTCTCAGACGTATTCAACTGCAATATAATCTCACAGTTAATTATTAGTTTAGGATATTACAGATTAACTTAAAACTAGATTTAGATAGAATCTGTGAAACACTCTTGTCACACAAAGATCAGAAAGTGTAACAGAGTTGACTGTGAACACAATCTGAATTTGATGTTTAACTTCTTTACAGAATTATATTAAAATTCTCAATGAGTTTATTACATAAGGTTTTTTGTAGAGATTAAGGTATTTCAGCGTATATACCACAAGAGCATATGTACGCATTACTTCATAGTACCTTTCATGACCTAAAGGGATATGTTGTAGACACAGATGGAATGATTGCATATCCTCATATTCCTAACCATTAAAGTGAAAATGAAAGCTTGTTGGATTACTTTCAATCATAAACTTACAAGTACAATGTTACTGTATGAATCCTCTCCCCACGTGTAGGAAAACGGTGTACAATGTCTTTCATATAAGAATGAACTTATCCAACTCTTAATTATGTATTGCCAAATATTTTCTAAATCTTTGTTTTATCCTTTTACCTTCTATTGTTCTCAAACGAGAAGGATCTCGAGTAAAATTTCTGAAGATTACCTTAGACGTGTAAATATTAAGCGTTAAGCAGTCTTCACTTCCCATGACGGTTTGGAGGAACAAGTCGTACTGGGAACACATCGGTCCATATCCAGAAGCATCCTTAATGCCCTCCCATTTTGCAGGAGGACGTGGAGGCTGAAACAATTCAGAGAGCCAGTCATTTATATATACTTTCATTAAACCTGAGATTTTGAAGAAAAATGAACATTCACTTTGCAAAATTGTATTTGCGTTTGCATCAAATCCTGTTTTAAGTTTCTCTCACAATACACATTTTTTTAGTTCTCCGTGCATGAAAACATCATCCTTCAAAATGTAGGCCACTGAGCACACAAATAAACTTAGGAAGGGTTAAAACGCAGCTTCTTCACGCACATTGATACCTGCAGTACCACAGTAAGTCTATAGTCCATGCTGCTGTGTGGGGTAAGATAACTGCTTAAGATTTTTTAAGGAAATCCCTTATTTCAACTTAGGACAAACAATGACAAAGCATTGAGTATATAGCAAACAATGATTAAACTATTTGTCCTCTGCACACATTTCTCAATTGTAAATGTTTATTTAAATGCACTGACTGCACAGGAAACCTTCAAACTAAGTTTTGCAACACTTCCTTTCACTAAACTTAAGTTGGGAATGAAAACGACTGAAGATAACTGAAGAATCTCACCTGAAACCGTAACTCTCCTACAGGTGGACTTGCATAAGGAACGCCGAGGAATTCATAGAACTCCCTACCATCCCTTGACACTCCTGCGAATCCTTTAAGCCTTCCGTACTCAGTGTCAGCGTAAACCGACTTTCCTCCGTAAATTAACCCGTAGTAACTCAACTCCAGAGACATTCCGGCGATCATGGTTTCATTAACTCCTCCATAATACTGAATAGCACAGGCAATGATGAAAATTGGCACATAAATGAATGCAGAACTGAACCAGAGGGTTTTCCTTTTCTTCCTTGGAGAAGTCCAGTTATTAAAGAATGGCACTTTTGCCAACAGGTTCTGGAACTCTGACGTTGTTTCGCCAGCGCTGCTGGTTTGAACTTCTTTATCCAGTTTGTCCATTTCTTAAGTGTTGGTCAGGAAGTCTGGAACTTTCGAAACAGTAAATCCTTTCCAGGCCGTACTGGTTTTATACTACAAAGTCTCTGCGACACAGCTTCATCCCACGAAACACCTCAAAAAATTAGACAAAATACGTTAAAAATAAAGGTAAGATTAACTAGTGGTACTGTCATGAATCTACTTTGCAAATTTCTCTTCTCGTGTTTCGCAGAAGACTTACAGTCACTTACTAACTTACATTAACAAAACAGAACGCTCATGCTGCATGGCTTTCCGCTGTCTTCATCCACCTTAAGCAGCAACAATGAAATTTCTAAAGAGGAACCATTATATCCTATATGCATCTTATTGAAAGCGACTTCCCTACCTTAACTAACTAAATAGGCTTGTATGACTGGGAAGAGGCAGCATATGGTCCCTTAAGTATCGTGAGTTGTATACTTCCACATATTTTGGATGTCGATGTCTGGTAGTTTGCACGAATTTTATGAATCACACGATAAAATTCACAAGGAATAAACGGCACATGGGATGCGAAGAACAGAAGATTGGAAACACAATTTGTAACACAGACTTCCTTTATTTCTGCATGCATTACGAGTCAAATTAAAATGTGTGTAATTTGAATGTGCATACATATGAGTGTTATAGGCATTATAATGTACTTCTTATGTTACCACAAGTTGATTATTTTGTGACAGGAAACAGATGGACGATACATTTAAGAAGGACTGGGTTTATGAAGTGGAATAAATATAGACGATTCATTGTTTTCATAGACGAATCTCATCACTTGATTCAGCAATTCAGCAACTCATTAGACACGCGGAAATCAATAACTTACATCAAGTTGTCGTTTTCATCTGACATGACGACAACTTTCATTTGAACAGAAATGTTTTGCTTGGTCTTGGGAGATTGGTGTCTTGTAGACTTAGATTTATCCTTTGTTCAGCAACAACAGAGTTTAGTCTGTCCTGCTAACCTACTTAATCCCATCAACATCATCTCTTAAATGGTAATCTTATGCTTGCTTCTTTAGGTATTATCTTCCCTCAAGATGATCATTATGCTTAGGTTCAAGTTGTGCAGTGGTGCGAAGGTGTGACAATACCAAGACGTATATTTACACACGTTTTAATGCTGCAGTTGTTAAAGATACAGGAGAAAACTA
>JAQGAB010002662.1:0-11449 GCA_034696565.1 Isotomurus graminis
CGACGATTTAATTCCGGTTATCTATTAAAGCGGCACAAAGTAGAAGTGCACGGACAAAAACAGCATTCCTGCAAATTCTGCAATAAAACGTTTATGTACTTTTGTACACTACAGCGCCACATGAATCAACACACAAAGGAAAAATCCTTCTCATGTTATTTTTGCATTAAAAATAATGAGGTCGGTACGAGATACTCCACCAATAAGAGTCTAATAGAACACTTAAATAGAACTCATTTGCACGAGAAGCCATACAAATGTACGAAATGCAAGTTTCGTGCACTCGGACTTAGACCCGTAAAGACGCATAAGGCAAAAGTTCACGGAATTAAACGACTTACACAATGGTGCCATGTATGTAGCAAAGATGTGCAGAAGTCAAATTTTAAAAACCACACGCTTCAACTGCACGGGAATAAAGATTTATTTCATTTTATGTGCTTCTTTTGTGATAAAAAATTTTACGTATTTTCCCACCTGCAGGTACATATGTCAAAGCACACAAAGGAACACACTAAGAAGTGCAACAAGTGTTCGTATTACACAAGTTATTCTTCGAACTTGATTTGGCACAAGAAAACAAAGCATGGGTTATTACAGTTCCCTTGTAGCTTGTGTGATTTAGTGTTTCGAGTACCACAGAAACTGTGGACGCATTTAAGACAGAAACATGTTCTCCAAGGTGGACAGTTTGAGTGCTACTTTTGCAAGAAAACATTCCATAAAGATTGCTGAATGAGCATATTGCCAAATATCACACGAAGGAGGATATATTTTAAAAAGGAATACAAATGACAGAAATCAAAGTTTATGTATTTTGAATTATATTCTTCTGATTAAATTATCGAGACTGCAGGTAAAATTAATTTTGTATACTTGTTAAAATCGTTTGAATAGTTTGTGCTGTCGCTGTCGAGTCATTGTTTCCATATCGGTACAAGTCCTTAAGAATAGTTTATGTTACTCTTGAATTCATAAATTGATAATAAGGTAAATACTTGAGATGCAGACTTAAGACTAAACAAAATCTATAGAACATATTGTACTGAAACGCAATGATTGTTGTGTGCTCTCTAGACGGAAGGTGCTAACTAACGACAACCACAGCAATTTGCCTGGAAAACGGGTGCAACTAAAATGGATGATGGACTGGTACAGTTTTGCTGGTGAACGGACATAGCAAACAGACTGGCGTTAATGGGCAGACATAAATCAGAATTTGAACGGCCATTTGGCTTCAAAAGATTGTAACATTCCCCATGGTGCTCTTTGCCAATCACTTGATTAAATACTTCGGAAGGATTCAAGGTGCAAAATACTGTCCCTTCATCCCTTAACAAAATTCATTTTCACTGAAATGATAACACACTGAATAAATTAAAACTGATATACTTTTGTAGTTATTCATGGTTTATTTTACACCAAATGAATAATCACAGTTGTGCTTTAAAGCTGCCACTTTGTCCTTAATTACTTTGACAGCAAACTTATTTATTCTAATGTTGATCACCGTATCCAAGACATTATTTTTACTTAATTAGTTTACTCAAATGCAAATGTGTATAGTTGTTGAAAGGTAGGTGAAATACATGAGCAGGAAGGTATTGTTCACGAATATTTTAAAATACACTACACAATTCATTCATTGATAGTGTGTAATGTGCAGGCAATTTGGGAGTGCTTATGACATGTTACGGAGACCACGTATATAATGATATTTCATACAATATAGTTATTAAAATCATTTACTAACCTGTGTCACATTTGTTAACAAGATTGACAACGAGGAAGTAGTCGGATCCTATGCAAGAAAATAATATAAATCCAGTTTACTTCTCCCAAATTATAATATATTAAAACCCTCAAGGTGAGTGAGATTACAAATTCCCAACTGTTTTTAAAGTTCACAAAACAAAATAACCAATGCAAAATCCAAGATGCTCTGGTTAAAGGTAACGGATAACTTTCACACAATTCCAGGACGTGAGTACAACAACACACTCCACAAGTCTGCAATCCACGGATTAATAATCGTAGCTAATAACCTCTTATCTAGTCCACGTTTATTCCAACTACTGAGATCCCATTTACATTATCCGTATTGTTGTATTCACGAAGCAAACCATCAGTTGATGCTGTAGATACCAGAAATACAACACATTGCTGTGCACATTGCACTCACTCTGAAAATCAGATAATGTCATATACAAAAATTCTTCTCTCTAGGAGCTCTCATGCTTTCAATATCGATAAGATGAAATCTTTACAGAGCAATGGCTTTTTTACATGTAGCAAATTTGTATGCAATAATGTTGTTTAGGGATAACCAGACTAGACTCTCCAGTTTCAACTTTTTGCTCTAGACAGCTATAAAAATGTGTCTACATTAATTGTGGATTTCTTGATTAATTAATTCCTAGTTGGTTAAAAAAAATTGTCAGATACACAGACACGAGGGAAAAGGCAGACGACACAGTTGATCCTTTAAGTCCAAATTGACTGCAATAATAATGCTACTTTAACTTTGTAATCTAAATAAATAACACTCTTTTTTATCCATTTTCGTCAAAACGTTTCACCTGAACAAACAAAACTGAGATGCTTGTCTAGGTGAATGATGTTCATTTGTGTTGTTTGTTGCAGAATTAATTTTAAGACTGCCAATCGCCACTTGAGTCGCCAAATCACCAATAAACAGCAACAATTTGCTATTGCAGTAAGGACGGTATAAAATCACTTACGGTACATAATTATGAGGTTTTTCATATGTGGAAGCTAGTGGGAAAGTTGATGTATCTTTTCCTATTTCATAACAAACTGCAATGCCTATTAACATATAATCATTCTCCAGTGTATCAAATATGTTTATGCCTTCAGTTAAACTTCACAGCAGTGATATTAACGTTCATTTATTGGTCAGTTCAAGTATTTTTCGAGATGATTTACTGATTGTCTCAACCTGCCTCACTTGTTGACTCTGCCCACATAAGTACATAATGTTCATTCTCATCTCTCATCCGACAGAAGATTAATGTCAGATTGTAAAACCGGCAGATAACAACCCACTTTCACTTTGTTTATTTTTTGATAATGTTCCCTAATTGGATTACCTTATTCCCAAGTGAAGGGATGTGTGAGACGAATTGGGAAGGAACTAGGCATAAAGGTTGAAGTGAGGGTGGCGGTTGGAGGGAATAAATACTCCACACAGCTGATCATCATTCTTTTACCCACTTGTTGCTGCCAAAAGTATATTCAGTGATTTAAAATAAATACATACCACCCCGAATAGTGAAACATTCTAGAAATGGCCCAAAATTACATTATAACTGTTATTTCTGTTCAAAACTATTCAAAGGAAACTATTTGAGAACTCACATCGCACGACACTTACTTGAGTTTCCATGGAATTGTAAAGTTTGTGTTTACAAGAACTTTGCAGCAGCCCAGGAATTAAAGTCCCACGTTCGGATTATTCATAAACGCACACATTCGAAGGAACTAAAGTGCTCAAAGTGCCTTCGACGTTATAATTCAAGTTTTCAATTAAAGCAGCACAAAGTAGAAGTGCACGGAGAAATGAAGCAGTATTCCTGCAAGTTGTGCAATAAAGCTTTTCTGTAATTTTATGAACTGGAACGCCACATGAGTCGACACACAATGGAAAAAAACTACTCATGTTATTTTTGCATTAAAAAAATGAAAGTAGTACGAGATATTCCACAAATTATAGTCTAATAGAACACTTAAATAGAACTCATTTGCACGAGAAGCCGCACAAATGTACCAAATGCAAGTTCCGTGCACTCAGACTTGCACTCGTGAGGACGCATAATGCAAAAGTTCACGAGAATAAACGCCTCACACAACGGTGCAAAGTAAGTAGAAAAGATGTATACAAACCTAATTTTAAAAACCACACGCTTCAACTGCACGGGAATAAAGATTCATTTCGTTTTACGTGCTTCTTTTGTGATAGAAAATTCTACTTATTTTCCCATCTGGAGGGACACATGTCGAAGCACACGAAGGAAAAGACTAAGCAGTGCAACAAGTGTTCGTATCGTGCAATTGGTTCATCGAGCTTGACTTGGCACAAAGAAACAATGCACAGTTCACTGCAATTTACTTGTAGCTTGTGTAGTTTAAAGTTTCGGGTAAGAGGGAAACTGTGGAAACATTTAAGGAAGGAACATGTTCTCCAGGATGAACAATTGGTATGCAACTTCTGCAAGAAGACATTCCACAAGCTACGTTTTACATATTTAAGAAACCACATTGCAAATTGTCACACAAAGCAGGATATATTCTAACTCTAGGTTGGTGGTTTCAAGAAACTGTGTTTATAATTAATGTACTTTCATCTACGAATAAAATCGAGCCTTCGTGTAATCCTACTTTTGTTGAATTTATTTATATCAAATTTTAAGTTTCAACAGTTTACCAAACAAGTATAACATTATGACCTTTTTATAAAAGTGTGCAGTAACGAAATAATTGGATAATATTTCTGGATTTAGTGTCTCTAGTGTCACTACAATTTCTGCAATTTATTTATTGCGTCAGTTTAATAAACACACAATATACTCTTCTTTACGTCATTGCACGTCTTTATCCAAGGGCTACTCTAAGCTGAGCAACCTATCAATTAATGAATTAAAGTCCAGGACGTATTGAGTCCTGTCCACTTAATATCTTCCGTGACATGTTCTTCCTTGTAATTGATTAACTTTATACCTTCTTCTCCAGTGACCTTAAAAGAACACGAAACCCAGAGACGGATGAGACAGTTTACAAGTAATCATTAATTTGCGATGAGCATACATACTTTTCACTTCAACGTTAATAAGCCGTTATGTGAATTCGAACAATAAGTTATCTGTTATAAATATTGCTTACCATATTTGTTATCACTGTTTGTTTAATACCTTGTGTTATATCCCAAAAGAGTTTAATAGTTGGTTTCACACTGTACAGACTTATTGACGCCTTCACCATTTAACTGCCACTACACATTTGCTGCTGCTGCTTCTCAAAAAATGAATTCCTTATTCACCATCTGCATTTTTGATACTCTAAGATACGAATCAGTAATTCCTCTACGAACAGTCGATTATGAGCTGCGTCCCGTAATACACAATTCCCTTTATCTGCTTTTCCCAATTGGAACAACCCTCACTGTGTTATTCTTCCTCCTGTCCTTCACAAGTTTTTCTCACGGCATTCGTATCACTAATGGCAACCAAAGAAGACGTATGCATATCTGAATAGAAGAATCTGAAAGGAGTCTCTCGTAGGAACACGTCCAAATTTTCCAAAAAGCCCAAGACTTCCATCTGTATTCCCCAAGTGTCACTGTGCAGTGGGCTCTTGGTTACGATGTTCGAATTGGATCTGATAGTAGACCGGAACCGGCAGTAGTTTTATTGCATTATAATGTAAGGAACCCAAAACAGGATGATAAGTATTGAAAACAAGTATGAACAATGCATCTCAATATTCATGAATGATTTACTCTTGGGTTCCTGTCCCAGTTGTATGCTAAATTACGCACTGGTCTATTAGCAATTAATGTGTGTTGTCAATTGCCTTACGCCATTCTCTTCCTGATAAGCTTTCCCTCAGATGCATTTTAGATTAGAATTAATGGGTGATAAAATCGAGATAGTATAAATTACAGCACATCATTTTTGACTAAGAAAACGCCTTGAGACAATTCCAGGAGGAATTTCAGAATAATTATATGGTTTAGAAAGTTTACAATATTTTGAATTATTATGAATGTAATATTGCCATAAAATATGTCGTATTGCATATATGATTAATTAAGAAAGAAATGTCAAATGAAAACTCTTCTATGATTGTTTAAAGTGAAGGTCGTCGTCCAAGCTAACTGGTCGAACCTTTGGACTCACAGAAGTCCAAGCTTGAGTAATATGTTTTAATAATTACGTAGGTGCTTCTGATCACAATTAAGTCTTGCTTATCTCTTGAGTCATGTTCTGGGAAAGGAGCAGACAGGTGGATATGAGATTATACAATTACCAACAGGATGTGAGTTCATAAGATGAGTAAATAACTAATTTCACGCAACCTCTCTGAACACTAGAGTCATAAGATTACACCACCTACATTAAAGTCATTGCGGAGAAGTTTTTAAATAAATGTATGATATTTGTGTTGCTTGTTGAAGAACTAATTTTATAACTCCCAACTGCATTTTGATTCGCAACATTAACAACAAATATCAACAATTTGTTGTTGCAAAAACAACGATATAAAATCAGATACAGATGTATAATTAAAAAGGTTTGTAAGCTTGTGGAAGATTAAGGGAAGGTTGATGTCAAGCAACACCAAACCGTACACTGATAATAAAGATATAAACATTCTACACTATATCAAACACGCTTACCCTTTTTATTAAAGCCCACAGCGTTGGTATTGGCATTCATTCATCGACAAAGGTTAAGTATTTGCCGAGATGATTCACTGGTTATCTCAGCCTGCCCCATTTTTTGACTTTACCCACATAACTACATAAGGTTCATTCTCATTTTCAACCGGCAGAGGATTAATGTAAAATTTTAAAACTGACAGATAACAACCCACGCTGACTTTATTTATTATTGTTTATTTTTAATTATGATCCTTAATTTGATTATCTTATTCCTTACTAAAGGTGACTAAGCAATCCCAAAAACCCGAGTAGTAGTAATATCAAGTCCTGCGGATTATAAACTAGATTTAATAGCTTTTTCTACTATAGAGAAAGTCGTACACTATTATATGTAAGTCTAAATGACGTCTATGAACAGAATATTATTTAGAACTTAATAAACAGGAATGCTGTATGAATTATTCATATTTCTTGGAAACTTCTCTAAGGCAATTTCACAAAGTAAGTAATCTTAATTAAACGTGATGTGAACTACACATCTTGAAAAGTGTATATTTTTACCAATACGTTTGTGTGAGGGAATTAGAAAATATTAAACAGCTTTTAGTTTGCCCACACACAACAACGTGAAGGGATGTATGAGAAGCATTGGGGTAGGAACTGCGCATAAAACATCAAGTGCGGGAGGCGGTAAAGGGGATAAATACTCCACACAGCTGATCATCTCTCATTCATCCACCAGCTACTGCCTAAACTTGATTCATTGATTTAATTTAAAAGTTAACTCCACTCCAAAAAGTTAAATACTTATAAGAAATGGCCCAAAGTCACGTCCAGTGTTATTTCTGTTTAAAATTATTCACAGGGAAGTGCAAAACTACGAATTTGAGATGTCACATCTCACAACACACGCTTGAGTTTCCTTGGAATTGTAAAATTTGTGTTTACAAGAGCTTTGCAACAGCCCACAGATTAAAGTTACACGTTCAGCGTGTTCATGAGCGCACATTGTATACGAAACGATCAAAGTGCTCCAAATGCTTTCAACATTTTGATTCCTCTTATCAATTAAAGCAACACAAAGTAGAAGTGCACGGAGACAAGCAGCATTCGTGCAAATTCTGCAATAAGTCTTTTATATACTTTTGCCACCTAGAACACCACATGAATCGACACACAAAGGAAAAAAACTACTCGTGTTATTTTTGCATTAATCATAATGAAAGCGGTGCGAGATCCTTTACAAATAACAGGTATTTAATGGACCACTTAAATAGGACTCATTTACACGAAAAGCCGTACAAATGTACCAAATGCAAGTTCCGTGCAATCAACCACGATCTCGTGATAACGCATAATACAAAAGTTCACGGAATTAAACGCCGCACACAATGGTGCAGCGTTTGTAGCAAAGAAGTTCTAAAATCTAGTTTTAAAAGACACACACTCGAACTGCACGAGAACAAAGATTCATTTCCGCTTACGTGCTTCTTTTGTGAAAGAAAATTCCACATATTTTCTCGTCTGCAACCGCACATGTCTCAACACACGAATGAAAAGGCTGAAAAGTGCAACAAGTGTTCTTATTATACAAGTGATTCGTCGTGTTTAACTTATCACAAGAGAACAAACCATAGTTCGCTGCAATTCCCTTGTGGCTTGTGCAGTTCTGTGTTTGGGGTAGGATTTAAACTGTGGCGACATATAAGGAAGGAACATGTTCTTCACGATGAACAATTTGTATGCTACTTCTGCAAAAAGACATTCCACAGACGAAGTTTTACAGATTTAACAAAACATATGGCAAATTGTCACACCAAGGAGAAAAAACTTTCGCCCTATGTGAGCAGCTTAAAGGAATCCTGATGACGCACAGTGTTTATAATTAAAGTTTCATATACGAATAAAGTCGTGCCTGCAAGTAATCCTACTTTAGTTGAATCGTTTGAACCAGGTTCCAACTGTTTACCAAACATTTGTTACATAATGAATTATTAAAAATGTGTAGATTTACGATATAATTTTAGTTATGCAACTGATTTATCTAATACTCTTTGATATAGTGTCAATAGTGTCGCAACAATTTCTGTAATTTATTTATTGTTAAACTTTAATATACAAACATTTATTTTTCGTTACGTCATTCTATCTTTTATCATCTCATCATCTGCTGTAATCTGCATTATCTGAATTGACCTATCGAGAGTTATCGAGTTGTTTTCAAATAAAAAACAAACAAAGATAAAATAATTAACAAGTTACCACTTGCCAAAAATAATATTAATTATTTGAGCTTACATCAACCTTAAAGGTATGGAAATACTCCCTTTATTGCCCTAAGTTCATCTGAGACTAAAATCCTTGGTTTGAGAGCTACTATTACTGCAGCATTCATTCGAATCCCGATTCTCATTAAGGGTAATCAAAGTCCAAGAAGAATTGAGTCCTCAAATTAATATCTTTTCTGATGTTGTCTCCTTTGAAATTGATCAACTTTATACCGTCTTCTCCAGTCCCGTACAAAAACATAAAACTTAATTAGTGCAACAGAATTAATTTCAGAAATTCTCAAGTTTATCAATTTTGTTTATCAGTGCTGTTGAACTTCACAGAATTGTTATTAATTCATTCATCAATGATTTTTTTGCAGATGATCCACTAGTATTCTCAACTTCCTTATGTTTTTATTCGTCCATACGACGAGTTAATCACTCCATCGAAGATTTAGGTTAGCTTTAAAGCTGACAGCAACACTGACAAACAAGAACCACACAAGAATAATTATTTATTTATCGAAGTTACATTTCCTGTTATATTACTCTGTTATATTCCCATGTCCATTTTCTCCGAGGCAGTTCACATCATATGTCTCATTTTCGTCATATGTTTAACAGCCATGGCATTTGTTAATCTCTACACGGTTTTATTTAACAACAGGTATTTCTTTGATGCTTTCAACATCTTCACTAACGTTCAACATGAATACTTTAATAAATCTATCCATCAATTAAAAACACAAACCCTATTTATTAATCAATTATGCCGATGTTCTGGGCATAAGAGCCGTTCCAACCAAAGCCTGGATTATAGAACTATTTCTTCAACTACTTCCAAGCTGCGTAGTAGTTCAAGTTTTACTTGGAATCTTCTTTGTGTATTTTGACATGGATCCACTTCAGTTCATTACTCAGAATATTACACTATATCACCTTAGATTAATTCAAAATACTTTTCTACTCATCCGATTCCTTTACTACGTTACAGCGAACCACTTTCTATACATCTTTGTCATGGACCCAGTGGCCTTTGGAATGCTTGAGCTGTACATCGCAACAGAAACAATATTCAATCTGAATCGATGTGCAGACTCTCATGCTACAAGATGCAAGAAGAATGCGTATTTTATACGCTTAGTTAATCAAAAGCAGAAAGATAGAAAGATTCGCTTCCATGTTCCCCCAAAATCCTATTAATTGGTTCTGCATCGACACAAACGGATAATCAAGACAAAACCAAAGCTTGTTTGTTTTTCTTGCCGTTTCTACTCTCCTTGGGAGCTGTGATCCTCGTAGCTGCTAATTAGAAAGTACCGTGTTATTCAGGGTTGCTAGAACGACGGATAAACCGAAAAGTTCGTACACGGTTCGCTCTCGCGTCAAAAAATTCTGCGTGTTATTCCCATGCCGTACTTTTTCGCATTTCCAGGACTTTCCGTTACAATTATTCTTGTAGCACTGTCCCTTCTTCCTGTAGGCTCTGACCTTTACTTTGAGCCAAAGAATGGATTAGGAAAATGAAGATACTCTTTTATGCAAGTAAATACTGGAGGAAACGATTAACGTCTGAAATTCCTTATCGAATAGTAATTGGTGAAATGTTTTATTTGAAGACGTCCACTGAGACAACGTTCATGTTGGGTGTAGTTGACTGCACTATTGATGCCCTGTAACTGTTGCTTATAAACATATCCGTTTGTATCACACGTAGTTAGTGAATAGTAATTGCAAGTATTGATCTTGTCATCACATCCACAAGGAGGCACATGATTATGTTTAACACTTAAAATGGTTCTTGTACAATTCTCTTAAACTAGCACCTTTGTGTTAACCACCCATAGCAATGTAATATTAAAAATGCGTTGTAAATGTTTCATCATGTGCGCTACCTTAAACGTTTTTCAATAATTCATTAAACTACAGGAAACGTTGAAATGAAAATTTGGTTTGTCCAATCGGTTACAATCCATTAATTATTTGTTAAGACATTTGGATGAAATGAAGTTGAGGGTTATTAATTCAGTTCTGTTGCAACTTGTTGACTCAAAATCTATTAAACTATAAATCTATACAAGAAAAAAGTTTTTGTCCAGGTAACTGGTGCATATACGAGGATACGTCACGCTATCCGTCTGTCCGTCTGTATGATCCCGATTTATCTCAAGACCCACCTGACCGATTGTCACCAAATTTTGTAGGAATATTGCAAAAGCGAGTCGGACCTCCCGCTCACAAATTGGTGTGAATCAGAATATTAGATGACCCGTGGGGGTCTCCCAAATGGGCCAAAGCAGCAAAAGCTAACGACAGCAGAGGCCAAACTAAGCATGACTCCTCTCCGATGTTTTCACAGTCGCAAGAAATAGTAATTTTAAGTAACTTTGGTATTTGTATAGAAGTTCGACATCGTTGCAGCAGAGTGCTTAAATGGGACTTAAAGGTACAAAAATTCGCGTCGCTAACGACAGCAATGAGGTCTTCAGTTACCTGGGCTTAAAGAGGCTGCTTGGTGTAGGTTTTTACCTTGATTATTGCTTATTGAAAAATGTTAAGAACAAGTCATGAGCATCGCAGGGCAGGACTTAGATTTGGTTGCAATAAAAATTAGGCATATAGTGTATATCTATGTACAGGGTGTTTGTTATATGAGTAAACGAGCTTCACATTGGGTTCCTGCGATACGTGGGTTCTTACAATACAAACACCCTGTATTGTTCATTTTAAACTGACTTTTGTGTATCAAATAGATAAGCAGAGTTCGCTTATCTTGGTT
>JAQGAB010002663.1:0-11446 GCA_034696565.1 Isotomurus graminis
ATGCATTCCGACATTGTCGGAATTAGAGGAGCAGTGTCGCTGGACGTATAAGCGGATTATTCCGATGCATTCCGACAATGTCGGAATTAGAGGAGCAGTGTCGCTGGACGAATAAGCGGATTATTCCGATGCATTCCGACAATGTCGGAATTAGAGGAGCAGTGTCGCTGGACGAATAAGCGGATTATTCCGATGCATTCCGACAATGTCGGAATTAGAGGAGCAGTGTCGCTGGACGAATAAGCGGATTATTCCGATGCATTCCGACAATGTCGGAATTAGAGGAGCAGTGTCGCTGGACGAATAAGCGGATTATTCCGATGCATTCCGACAATGTCGGAATTAGAGGAGCAGTGTCGCTGGACGAATAAGCGGTTTATTCCGAATGATCTGCCAATGAAATTGCTTATAAAGTTGCTTATGAATTTGCTTATGAATTTGCCGATGAATTTATCGATGAATTTGCTGTTGAATGTGCTTATGAATTTGCCTATGAATTGGCTTATGAATTGGCTTATTAAATTGCTTAGGAATTTGCCTTTGAAGTTGCTTATGAATTTGCTTATGAAGTTGCCGATCAATTTGCCAATGAAATTGCTTATAAAGTTGCTTATGAATTTGCTTATGAAGTTGCCCATCAATTTGCCAATGAATTTGCTTATGAAATTGCCAATGAATTTGCTTATGAAATTGCCAATGAATTTGCTTATGAAATTGCCAATGAATTTGCTTATGAATTTGGCGATGAATTTGCTTATGAATTTGCCGATGAATTTGCTTATGAATTTGCCGATGAATTTGCTCATGAATTTGCTTATGAATTTGCTTATGAATTTGCCGATGAATTTACTTATGAAATTGCTTATGAATAGACGAACGAGAGTTATAAACGAACACTAATGCGGTTTTCGGTACTTGCAGCAATTACTTACGGAACCATTTGCATAGGACTCTCCTTCATAGCTGACAGTTTTGGTGGACTCTTCCAATCAGTTATTATAATATCTGGCACTGCAATTGGAGCTCAGGGGGCTCTTTTTATTACGGGTGTCTTCTTTCCATTCGTGAACAAACACGTAAGATTAAAATTCAGATAAATAATTAATATAAAGAATGCATAAACCTTTTAAAACAATACAATATATGGACATGGGCAGGGAGCACTCTGGGGAATGTTAATTGGTATCTTAAGTATGAGTTACTTGACTCTAAACGCTATGAATGTTGGCAAAGAATATGAGATTAACCCCAAACTGCCAATGTCCACAAGCAATTGCTCGAGCTTTCAGACTGATATTCATTCAATATCATCGAATCACTCCTCGAAATTATTGTCAATTGATGAATTGTAAGTAGCTACAATTATACAAATACTTTCAAAATTTGCAGGGGAACTTTCAATATTTTACTAACACTTGCAGAGACTTTCCTAATAAACTGTTCAGCGTGTCGTATCAACTGTACCCATTCATTGGAACTTGCGTCACAATGATTGCAGCTTTCGTTATCATTTTTCTCACAGGAGGTTAAGCGTAATTCATAAAATTATGAATTAGCAGTTTGAATTGAATTGATATTAATTTTCATGCCCAATTGTAGGCTGCAACGACACGAAGTATGTCCGACCTGAATACATCCACCCGATCCTCAGACCAAAAAACAAGAAGTGTATTCCAAAACTCAGTAAAATTGAAGTACCTAAGACGTTCGATAATGACTGTAAAATGTGAAGTACAGGGCTACGAAAAATTCTGTGGAGCATGTGCTTATTTATGAAACCAAGTTTTAAGCAATCGATGACTACGAACTAAATACTATTAAACTAAAGACACAAAATCAGGACGAAAGATAATTATTTCCTCCTTTCGTCGCTCCAATCAATGTTGCATTTTTTTATTTGAGGACTCGGGACGAAAATTCTTATTGTTGCGCTTTATCCATAAAATATTTACTATTTAAATAATCGTAAACGGTTGACTCTGACGCTGGGTTAGATGAGTGACTGCATCTGGTTCGCTCCTCGCTATAGGGAAAAGCACGTGGGTTTTGGAAAGTCCTAAAGGAAGGGCCGGAGTGAATCCGTACGACCCGCAACCCGTAATAATTAATGTGACATTGAGGTTATTGATAACCAATCGACATAATAGGCTTTATTTCCTATGAAATAATTATAAGTGATGAACCTAATAGATTAAGAGATCTATTTACACCTCCGTCGAAGCTCTAGACTAAAGGCGTCCAAGGCATGAACTGTGGACACGTCTCCAAAGTAGGCAGATCAGGTGAGATTGGAGTGGTTTGTCAGTATTTCTCAGACAATCACTTATTGCGTGAGAGACTCCCAGGGATATATGATTCTTTACAAAAGGCAAAGACGAACATCTCGCATGTCCAGTAGACTGACATGTCATCATGATCATATCATGTTTGAGGATGCATTCTAGCAGTATCCTGATAATGCTACATACAACTGAAAGGAATGAAGTTTGACCTTTACTGCAACTCTTAGATATGACTTTTAACGTGGTGTAGTATTATGATATAATAATTGTCTAAGGAAAATACCACTTTCTTATCATGGCATATTCCAATATTCCCTTCTCTGCAACTTGGAAAGACATATTTGCAATATTGCATATTATTCGCCCATATGCTTTATCAACTAATCCTGAGTATCAATTTAGTATCCTTTGAGAGATTGTAGTGGCTATTGACTTGTTGTAATATTCATCTAGACAAGAAATAGATCCATATATATCATTAAAAAATTAAAATTCTGATATAGAAAATGTTAAAAAATTATTTAAATTGGTTCGATTACTGCATTGTAGCAGGAACACTATTATTTTCACTAGGAATTGGAGTTTTCTACTCCCTTCGAGGAAATAAAAGTAACAATGAAGAGCTCCTTGCGGGAGGAAGAAACATGGGAGCAATTCCAGTCGCTGCCTCAATTCTAGTCTCATACCTTTCTGCTATTAGCATTTTAGGTGAGTTCTGAGTTCTATCAAAGTTACAATGTCTGGCGAACGCTGTGTATTAATCTAAGTTTATAAATCTCATCGGGCGAACAATTATTTGAAATAGGGACTGTGTTAACCGCTTTTTCACGAAAATTGCTTTTAAAGTACCTAGCAAGCGAAATGACGGAGGTAACTAACTCAGATAATTCGTGCAATCGTAGGATCCCCGGCTGAGGTTTACACATACGGAATTCAGGTTGTGTTTCAAGTCGTTATACTGGATATTGCCGTAATGCCTATTTCAATTTATATGTTCGCAAAACCACTTTACGATTTGGAATTAACAAGTACATATAAGGTATAAATTACTATATCTACCTGTCACTTTGCGTTTTTAATAACTTTAAACAATAATTAATTAATTAAACTGCAGTATTTAGAGCTGAGATACAACTCAATTGCTGTGCGATGGGGAATGTCACTCATATTCATTCTCCAAATGCTTCTCTTAACCGGAATCGCGTTGTATGCACCTGCAATTGCAATGGAGACAATGATGGGTGTCCCAAAGCTCTACTCCGTGATTACTATTGGAGTTTGTGGCACTGTTTACACCAGCGTTGTAAGCTCTGATATGACAATCTACTAATATGTTTATGAAATTGAAGTTGAAAGTGCTGTCTGTGAAATTGCTTAACTAGGGAGGAATCAAAGCTGTAGTGTGGACGGATGCGTTTCAATTGTTTATGATTTTTATTGGAATGTCTGCAATTGTTGTACGAGGAATTGTGAACGCCGGAGGAATTTCTGAAATGTTTCGAATCGCCAATGAAGGTGGGAGGCTGCAGGTGTTCGAGTAAGCTTCTGCATTTACAATGCATATATTATACATCTAAATCCCAATATACCTGTTGAAAGTGCTTGGTGTTACTCTGGGCAGAAGTATTCTGCTATTCATGTATTTCGTCATGTTTATAATTAAAAACACATTAGTTCTCTAGCTTTGGAGCTTTTGAGCGCTGTACCCTGGCCGTTGTAGTACCTAACAAGATCAATCCAACATTTAACGACTTTTGTATACTGAATTAATGCTGAAAAATTGAACTAAACCTTTCAATCCTTAATAGCTGGAGATTTGATCCATTCATGAGACAAAACACACTCAACTTAACATTAGGATGCCTATTTACTACATCTTGGGTTTGTGAGCAAATGGTTGTGCAGCGTTTTTGTGGTTTGAAATCCTACAAAGAAGCTGTGAAGTAATTCCCTAAAGTATTTATTATACAAAAATTCCATTTCACATGAGTGTTTTCACTGTGGTGTGTGAAGGTCCCTTTGGTGGAGCCAAATTTTTGCATCGATGGTAGCGGTGCTCGTAATTCTCACCGGAATGGCTATCTTCGCTCATTACGCAAATTGTGACCCTCTCACATTAAATATTATCGAGGAAATCGATCAGATTGTTCCATATTTCGTAGTTGAACAACTTTCATTCATTCCTGGAATGATGGGATTATTCGTTGTTGTAATATTCTGCGCTGTTCTCAGGTAACTAAACCATTTATCAATGTTGCGACAAACGCGAAAATGAATGAACCATATTATTTTGCAGTACTATCTCTTCAAGCCTTAATTCTCTTGCTGCAGTCACATGGGAAGACTTTCTTTCAAAGATAGGTTTCTTTGAGCAAATGGGAGATAATGATCAAGCAACAACTTATAAGATTCTTAGTATGAATAAAATTCGCAAGTTGAGTGACTGATTGGCACTCATGCTTTGTAATTAGCGTGATATGCTGTGAACTAAAAAAAGTCGTTTTCTGTACTTGCAGCAATTACTTATGGAATCATTGGCTTAGGACTCTCCTTCATAGCTGACAACTTTGGAGGTCTCTACCAATCAGTTCGGACAATAACGGGAACCGCTGCTGGAGCGTCAGGGGCTCTTTTTTGTATGGGACTTTTCCTTCCATTCGTTAACAAACACGTAAGGTCAGAATTCAGATACCGCAAATTGATTTATATACATTTTAAAAACAAATGGACAGGGAGCACTCTGGGGAATGTGGATTGGCATGTTAAGCATGATTTACGTAACTCTAAACGCTATAAATGTTGGCCAACAATATGATATTTATCCTCAACTGCCAATGTCCACAAGCAATTGCTCCAGCTTTCAAATTGATATTCATCCAGTATCGACAAATCACTCCTCACAATTATTACCAATTGATGAATTGTATCTACAATTACGCATATACGAATTTCCAAACTTCCAAATATTTTTTTATTTTAATCCTTGCAGGGACTTTCCTAATAAACTGTTCAGCGTATCTTTTCATCTGTACCCATTCCTTGGAACTTGCATCACGATGATTGCAGCTTTCGCTGTCAGCCTTCTTACAGGAGGTTAAGAGTAATTCATGATTTTAATAGCTTTAGAAAGCACTTGTGAAATGATATTGATTTTCATGATGGTTTGTAGGCTGCACAGACGCGAAGTATGTCCGACCTGAGTACATCCACCCAATCGTCAGACCAAAGAACTACAAGTTTACTCCAAAACCCACCACAAACGTTGAAGTAATAACGGAAGCATACGAACTTCAAGAACTGAATGACGACAAGACTGTAAATTGTAAATCAACACAGCGCTGAAAACGGATAACGTGACTGCGTCCAGCTTTTTTTACCTCTAACTGAGCTCGGTAGACTAGGATATGGTAACACGTTGGGAAATCCTAACCCTTAATTCCCATGCTGCACTCACATGGAAAGACTTTTTGAGGAAATTAAAGATTTTGCTCAAACAACAACTTAAAAGATTCTTATATTGGACCACGAATAGTTTATTATTATAAGTTATATGAGATAAATATACATACAGCTAGCTACGCTATATCATATCATTTTTACAATTCAATTATCACTGTTGACAGTAAAATAAATTCGAATCTTGTCACACTCCTTATCCATATCTCCACCAATTATGTCATTATGTGTAAGTATCAAAGTACTTTTAACATTTAAATCAAACCATAGTGTAGAGATCAGCTTGAAAGTTTATAATATTTAATAATATGTTCACTAATTATTGAAGTACCAAAGATGCAGGCAGAGTAAAATCTGCAACCTTGGTCAGAATGTTCCCAATCCTCACTGCTCAAGTCTATGCATTTGATTTCATGCCTTTCCTAGAATTGTTCACATGAAGGAATAAAGTTTGACCTAGATATCCGAACTCTGTTTTGTACTCCTCTAAGGTTTCCGTAGCAGGTCCACTAGCTTTTAGAACAGGCGTGACACATTTCTGTTGGTGAAACAAAAACCCGTTGTAGACACAACTTGAATTTATATTCAAACACAAATATTGTTACATTCTTACGCAAAGTAAACTTTCGATCTTTTGAACTGAAGTCTTTTCAGCTTGAGTGTGTCCGGGTCCATCACTGGACAACTGCAATCGTGCTCCAATGTCTTTGAGTTTTGGAATTACGAAGGCCTTCACGACTTCATTACCCATTTCAGCAAGTCCAGTAATTGCGCCATACACTGAAGACATTGGTGCCTTGTCTTGTTTTAAAGCATTACAAAATACATGTGCAATTCTGGTTTGCACGTTATTGGTCGAAGTTGTGTAAGCTTTGCAGATTTGTGCCATAAGTCTCGCCGCAAAATCCCTCAATGCCCAATGGTTGTCGTGCTCAGGACGTCCACAAAGTTGCTTACTTACGATGCAAGTCGCAACACTGGGTATGATTTCATGAAGCTAAAATGGAAACAAACAAACAATCCAATTTACTACTACTCCAGTAGTTGCAGCTTCACAACTTTGGAGAATCCCCAATCAACTAACTTACATATTTTTCTAAGTAAAGAGTTGAATTGTCCAGCAGCGCTTTTACCATCCTCATGAGGTAAATCAACAATGCTAAATTACATTGTACCACGTTGACTCTAACTCCTTCTGCAATGAACGTACACAACCTCGGGAGCATTTCGAAGAGTCCCGGATCATTCGTCAGACTTTGCAAAGCTTCCTATGAGTCCACAATAATATATTTGTATGGGAACTCAATGTTTTAGAAATTCGATATTCAGGAGGACACGAAATAACGTATCGATTTGCGATTTCTGACAAACTTTGTATGAATTGCATATTCGGTTCTTACCGATCGTCTCGTTTCATCCGACCCGACACAAGCCTCAGTGATTTCTTTGTAGTACAACTGCTGCTCCACACTTAGCTCATGAGTAGCCAACTGCTTTATGAACACCTGCTCACTACTCCTGAACTTTATAGGTTTTCCAACGGTAGGTGTAATTGTTGTAGCTCCGTTCGCCTTGGTCCCCTTGTTCAGCTTGCTCGCTGGGTCAACGCTGTCATTTCTCTGCAAATCCTTTGACTGTGGTGGAGGATTCTCTGGAATAGCAGGCTGAGATCCTTCGATAGCAAGCCAGTGGGACCTTAGCGTGACCTCCAAAGGCACTTTAGGCAGCGAACTTCCAACCATTTCTTGAATGTCAGCTTCCTTCTCTTCGATAAAATGAAGTTCACGACCACCACCGCTTGCAAATCGGAATGGTATCGAATCCTTACACTGCATGCCGTACAGTGGCTAAAGTATAAGTAATTTTCAAAAAACTGTCAGCCCATTCATAATAACTTGGTTTCACGTATTACATTATTACATATATAAATCCAAATAAACTGAACTGAATAAATAAACCCCACTCCGTCCATACGTAACAAGGTAAAACTTAATAGTCTTAAATCCCAAATAATAAATACCTCAATATTCTTCACTTTGAGCGAATAATCAATATCCTGAGTCGTCAGCTTAGTGCGCCTCCCTTGTTCCATAAACTTGACAGCATCTTGAATGATAAGCTTCATTCGAAAAGTCACATCCTCTGCTAATTCCTTTGCAGCCTCGTCTTCTAGGTTCCCCACTCCTATTGACTCTGCCATTGACTTCATAGAATCCACGTACAGCAACGAGCCTCCAAGTCCTCCACCCCCACTTCCTCCACCTTCCTTGTCCCCCATCGCAAGTGACTGTTAATCAAGAACTGCTTTAAGGTTCGCAATTAAATTTTGCACCTCCTTCCGTCTCACAATCGCAAAGCACAACAAACGTACGACGATCTATGAATCGCACATCTTTGCCAGTGATTTCGCGTGAGGTGCAGAACGAAAGAAAACAATACACAGTCTCCACACAAATCAAATTTCCCACAATTGGATTTGGAATCATTTGTCTTCATCAGTAATCTCAACACGCCCCACCGGTTGACTCATTCTTTACGCTCACTTTGGCAAACGAATAAAATTTTTACTAGACCATCATTTTCGCTACGACTGCTACTAAAATTTCTATTTTACTCATTGATCACTACTCATAAACCTAAAAACCAGGCCACCCAGAATTTACAACTTTGGAATTTTGGAGTAAACAGTATTTATTCAACTGCATAAACTAATTCTAGAATCTTTATGCATCTTGGCCAAAAATGGAGATATTCCATCTCTGCAATCTATGTTACACCAACATTTAATGCAAAACCAGAGATTCCTTTCGTAATAAAGTGACTGTAACATTTAAGACACCAGTAGTGTGTGTAATCAAGTATAAAAATATGAAACAAGCTGCACAACAAAAATGCTTCACTGGTGAAAAAGACAAAAATGGTATGGAAGGTCAAATACCAATCTACATGAAATGAGGAATAAAGGAAGATACCATCATCTTAAAACCTGCAGATGCCAAGAGATATTTTATTATTACGTAATGCTTAAAAGTTGTTGGTTGGTGTGGTGGGTGGATGCGATGGGGCTTGTTTTACACGAGATGAAGCTGCAAAAGCAACCGTTCTTTTTAGATTCGGTTGTTGTGGTTGGTTGGATGAATGTGAGTGATCTCTCCTTCCTCTGCTAAGTCCTTCACTAATAAAAACTACTACACACACTCGCCAGCTGCCTTATTCTTCTAAAAAGGAAATACAAGAACTCTTTGGTAGCATATCTCATCATCATCATCGTATTATCCAAGTTGTCAGTATTTTCTTACAACCACTCAATTTCATGTGTACTTTTATTGCGTAATTTTGACTTGACACTACTACACTACCAACTACTCCCAACAAATTGCTTCTGAAACTTTGAAAGCCTTCGAAACATCTAATAACTCAAAAATCTCAATAACAATCTCGTATTTCAAGGCACAAAAAACCCTTTGTTCAAAGATATTAATATCCTTCAGTATCAATCCTTCACCTTTTCCCACACACGCGTCCTCCAAGTCACTCTCGGTCAATGATCATCATACATCTGAAGACAAAGGTCCGCAAACAAATATAGGACAATAACCCTCTGCTGTTGGAGGACCTACTTGTTGGGACTTTTTTGGGAAGTTGAAGAAGTGACTGAAAGTGGTATTCATTAAGGATTCAGTGTGCTCACTCACCACAGGGCGATTAATAGACTTGTGTAGCAGGAAGTATTATTGAGGAGGAGGGTGACCGTCTGGATTTCTCGGAGTGCCCACTCCCTCTCACTCCACCACCACCACCATCGGCCGCTTTCGGAGAGAAAGGGAAAGTGCTTCTCCAGCCTCTCTTCTTAGCACCACAGTTCGCGATCGCCTCGGAACCAACAACACTTCTTCCTGAAGCTCTCTCATAATTGAACCAGAGAAGTCAAGTGTGTGTGTGTGTTTTCTGTCTCGAGGAATCATCATCGGGATCAACCACCACCACCACCAACATATTATTGAACAATAATAATAGACACGGGTGAAAAATATACTTTCCCCCATTGCGTGCCACACATTGTATTGTCTTCCGAAGTTTACTTTTCATACGTGTGCAAAAAGTGTTTTGTAGTTTTGTTATTGTGTAGAGAGCTGTCAGTTTGTCTTTGAAGTCGTTATAGTTTGAGTAGAAGAATAGTACGTTCTTTTGTGGAAAGGAATATTATCAGTGTCAAGTGTTTTGGGAACGACGGTGGCAGCACGCGCTGTGATTTGGAAAATTTTGAAGATTCATAGTGAGCTTGTGGGATTCGGTAAGTGAGATGTGTTTTTTATTGGGTTTAGTGATGTGTAATATATTAATTGCCATTTATTGGATAAAACATATTCTTACTTGTCGCATGAAAAAAACATAATGTTGGAAAGAAGTTGGATAAAATTTCAATGTTCTGCCAAAACTCAGCAGGGAGGATGGGTTGAAAAATTTGTGAACGGAATAAATTTGAGTTGGGAACTATCCTAGTCGTGTTTTTAGATTCGTAGTTTTCGTAGATTCCACTTATATATACTCACGGAGACACACGGAGGTATCGGGGGTTTCAAGCTATTTCCTTTCTCGAGAGAAAGCAAACCGAGTCTTGAAGCTTCTTCTCAAGATTTATAATATTTTACGAATTTTCTCTACCACAGACAAACCCTGAGATTACATGAAGGCATGTTGAATACATATATGTTTTTATAGAAGTGTGTGTGCATGTACTACACATTTTGCCAAGTTTCTCTGACTTCCTCTCTTGTATTTGGTAAAAGTGAGTTGTAGTAGGATTCGATGCCTTAAATTTTGAAAGGAAGACTATTTGTCTTTTTCATTTTAGAGATCTCCCTGGCCATTTATTTTCTCTTGCCAATCAGAAGGAGCCTTTATAGTTAGAATTTAGGTGAAAGTGTGAGCACATTTTATACCTCTTTCTTGAAGGCTGGATGGAGCTCATTATTTCTCTTTTCGTGAAATATTGATTTTCATGCGAATTATTACCCTCTCCCAAGGCCCTAAGTCACCGACTTTGAGGTAGTTAAGTTGCTGTTGAAATAGTACGGTTGAGAATTTGGAGAAGACTAAATTATTCGAGAGAGTGATTGGAGGAAGAATTAGAATTTTAGGATACGAAGTCGACACATTCGGTATGGTGATTACAGCGATGAAAGTGATGATAGTGGGACTTTCGTAATTTGATTACGAATGCAATTGATACTTTCTTTAGCTGTCAAATTAAGGAAGTAAGACGTCTTCCATTAGTGGGCTAGGCTTGCTTTTAGGAACTGGGAGAGGGTAGCTGTGGAATAGCTGATGAGACATTCCACGAGGGTTAGTCTGTCGGTGAAGTAAGTGAGAGAAATAAGTAAATGTATGGGAAATGGGAGAGATTTTGATTTTTTTGCAAAATAAGAACTCAGCTAGTTCAGCATGACTGTCGGAGTCTTGTTTGAAATTGCAGACTTGAAAAGATGCCAAACAAGGTACTTGGAGGGTAAAATGGCGGATAGTCGTAGTACATTCTCATCTTACGCAGGGTTTATATCATATTCGGGTTGTTTTACAGTGCAAATCTATTATGGCAAAGTTAATGCATATGTAAACAAAAAACATTATTAATGTCCCAAGTAACACAAGCATAACGGTAGAGTACTGTTCCAGTGCAGTTAATTTCATATTGGCGAAGTCCATAT
>JAQGAB010002664.1:0-11444 GCA_034696565.1 Isotomurus graminis
TTCACCGATGAAAGGCTGATTGCCTGTGAATAGACCAATCAATCCATGATAGGAACAAACAGTTAAGTATCAATTGAGTTATACTAATCGTCAAGTGCGTTGTATGTGTCAATATAATGGATGATAAGATCGATAAGTATTCTATAACTGAGTTTGCAATTGACAGGTTATGTTAATACTGTAAATAAAATAACCTAGCTTACTGAAGTTATCATCTTCTAACCGAATAATACTAATCTATTGGAATACTTAAATTAATAATAATAATCCATCCCGTATAAGCAATCCAGAGGATATTCCCGATCGTTGTAGTACGTCAAGCAGCTCGATAACGTCCTGCTTAAAATATTCGAGACAGCAGAGACACACCAACTTCCTGCGTTTGATTAAGTCATCAGTTAACATCTATACTAATAATAATGGTAGTAAATATCAAGATGAAAGACTAGAGTTTAAATACCTGCAGATTTCATCCAGCCTTGTGACTTTTCCCTTCTGACAAGAAGTCCCTCCGATTCGCTAGGGCCATCGGAACTAACTCCTCGACGTCTCTTATCCGAAGTGTCCAATATTACTTCCATCTGAGCATCCAACTGCTGAGTCTCTTCCAAGAAATCTTCTTTCCATTTCTCATTTTCCTCCAGAAACTCCTGAACTTGCAACTTCAGAGATACATTTGACTCCAAAACTTCTTCAACTTGTCGTTTCAACTCCCCGTTGCGTTCCAACTGGTCTTGGACATTTTGCGTTAAGGTGTTTGCGTCTGGAAGATCCGAGTCGTTTATTTCCTCATTTGGGGAGCCAATTATTTGTTCAATTTCAGGAGACCTCAAGGTGGAATCATGTTGAATTAGGTTCGAAAGATTGGCTCTAATTAGCCGAGTTGAGTCTTGCAGATTTCTCAGCCTTTCTGTTATGTAGTTGATCGTCGAGTCTTCAGAGGATGTTGAGACTCCCCTCCACGATGGTCGATTTATCGACGGCATTTTCTAAACTAATGATGACTCTCTCACTAAATCTGACATTATAAGCTCAACAACGCCTTCAAATTGAATCATGATCTACTGATCATTGCTTAACTTCCTGTGTACTATAAACACGACACACGTCAGATGCCGAACTCCCCGTTTCCTACATAGAAGTAGATTGGTTGTAGTGTTGTAGAGTTATTGCAGACTCAAGTGGATACAATAAAACCGGCCGACAAACATCAATCAATCATCTCATCCCATCACACGGACATCCAAGTTTAACTTCCTACCTGAAAGTATGTTTATGGATGAGAAATAAGGAGGGCAGAAGTTGATCAAATATTTGAATCAAAAGCTTCCACATTTGGCAGGCGACATAAATGTTAAACTAAATAACTAAATAAATAACCTATGTGAACCCAACCTACAAATCCTACTTACATCTTAAACATCCTAGTTCCTGAGCTGAAGATAAAACACTTCTCTGCTTTCGAAGGCAGCTTAGTATAACACAAAATTCTGAACGACTCGGCAGTCCTGTTCGTAGATTAAACGATCGTCGGACAAATCAGCTATACAAGTCATTAAGCCTCTTTATAAAATCTGAGACATGTCTTCCAGACTCTCGGACTCCGAAAAACTTGACCAGCTTCTACAAGGGTTCGAAAATATCCAGCAACAGTACCGTGAGATTAAAGAGGTATGATGTCCTACACAATTCTACTGCACATCTACCACATTATCAAAAATATTATCTTCGCAATTTCGTGTACAGGACCATAAAATCCTGCAATCCGAGTGCCAAGCGTTGCGCGAGGAAAATCAACGGCTTAAGCATGCCCTACTGTCCATGTCAAATGGAACTGGAAAGGACTACTTGCAGTGTGCGGATCTTATTCAGGAGAACATCGACCTGAAGCAGAGCAACGCTTCGCTAACCGAAGTTCTTGAACAGTACAAAACGATGCTGGAACAGAGGAACGACCAACTTAAACTAGCGTTGGAACAACTGACCGCTGAGAAGCAGAAGAAAGCATGTGGCTGCTTCCTTTGCAGGTTTTTCAATTGGGTTGGCACGAAACACTAATTAAATTACTAATGCAATCACATCTCCAACTATTGAGAATGTCGTAGTTGCAACCTTTTTTACTTTTGTACTTCACTTTGTAAATCGAATAAAAAATAATACAAAATATTACCCCCAGACTTGCATCTTAATGACCTCGTTGTTTGTACATGCAAAACCTTATTCAATAACGACAACCCTATGACACATGCCTGTGGAGTTATCATGTTGGTGGATTTCCTTTCTTATCAATAATAACCATTGATTTATTTACTCACTACAAACTACAAACTTTGAAGTGAGCAATAGTTTTGTAAATACGGAAGACAATCGCTTCCACTTCCAGAATAGCAAACTAAAAGCTTATCTTTTACATTTCATGTGTGTGATGTTTCGCAGAATAGAATTTAGATATCAGGATTTTAGACAACACTGTACGTTTTTCAGTCACTGGATCATCAACTGTCCAACGTTCTCGTCTAGCAGTTCTACACTTATTTTGCTGATACAGCGAAGCAAAAGGTCAAGTGTCATTTCAATTAAATCTCTCAGAGCTAAAGATGACCAAGGAAATCAAGAAATCAATCACTTCCAACATAATCGAGGAACCAGGAAACCTCGAAGGAATCCACAAACTCTTAACTTCCATCACGGAGATCACAACGCACATAGAATCCCAGAATGAAACAATCATCCAGGTTTTGTCTCCATTTCCTTGTCTGCTAAACATTAACATTCCTGCATGTAAAAATACTGTCAATTACTGTAAATTACCAGGCTAACCGGAAACTCCGCGAAGAAAATGTGAACCTAGAACTGCAACTAAAAGCCCTCGTGGACAAAAACAAGGAAATGCACCACGAAGTGCAGATTCTTATCCACCAGAACAAAGAATTCCGGGAGAGTCTCCAGCAATGCAAAACCGAGAATTTCAGACTCCAGGGAGAACTGGAGAAGCAAAATACTCGGATGAGATTGGTTATTGAAGCCCTCAAAGGTGAAAACTCTCGACTCAGGCAAGAAGTCAACGAAGGAATTAAGCTCCTTCGATGGTCAGAGAAGGAAGCCAAGACCAAAGCAAAACTTCCATCAAAAACTAAAACTAACCCGTGGAAGTTCCGTAAGTTTAGAAGCATCAAAACTTTAACAAGTCTCCAGTTTACAATCATTGATTCCTTCATTCTTTCGCAGTCTGTCCGATGTCTCAAAAATCACAGAAGACTTCCCACTGATGTCTCCTCACTTCCCTTACATATACATTATCATTGTTTAATATTTCACCTTATGTATAAGTACTGTACAGTTTTATAATGCAGTAAATACTGTCAACTGTTTGAAATTCTGACTTCCAATGCTATGCATTTTAATCTCCCTGTAAGTAGTCTGACAACTCTTCTGACGCACAGTCAACAGTTCATTTCTGCTATGCATTTTAATTGTTGTGTCTACGTTTATGGTTTAAGTCATGCAATTTCAAATGTAAATTCTTGTGGCATTAAATGAAAATACAGCTTTATTTAATTATCAATTAAGAAAATTCACAAGGATAAGTCACAAAATTACGAGAATATAATAATATTATATTATAATTATTACAATTATTGTAATTTACTGTTTCTGGACCGAAAATCATAATTTTGTACACAGGAATTTACGTTCTTTCCCGATTATCTACTGCCTCATGAGTTACACGTTTTCGATATGGACATGGTGTGTACAGGGAAGCTCGTCTTCGAATCCTGGATTTCTCACTTTCATTTGAAGAGTTTACAGCAGTCTTCTGGCCGAATACAATTACGGCATCTATAAACTCTGAGGGTTGTCCAGTCTCTTCCTGCATTTTTTGTAGAGCACTTGTGCTGGAACTAAAGTTCCCAAGACTTTGTCTTCGCTTAGCAGACGCCTCAGCACTTAGATTCGTAAGTTCATTGGGGCCAAGGCTTAACCGATTAGCTCTCCTGAGGGCCAACGAGGAGTCCGTCTTATTCACTTGTCTCTACGCATTCCACACATAATTACAATTAATTCCTAAACGATCATATTCTTAAGTTATCTATGTTAAAATGGTACCTCAGGAGTTAAAGCAAACAACTTTTGATTTTGAGATACTGCTAGCTTAAAGTCGCTAATGAATTTCGAAATGAGTCCAAAGAACTCCTTAATGTTGCAATCGTTTGAAGACGTCACACCCAGGTAAGTCATAAGTTGCTTAAGAAGCTTAATTGCACCTTCCCATCGCCTGATTATCGTGTCCATAGACTTTGTGGCATTGATCACAAAACTGATAACATCAGAGACTCCATCCTAAGAAATATAAAGTATGTCAAAGCTTGGAAATTCATTTATTATTAGTATTACTCTGATATTAAACAAAGCCTCACCGAATAGTCCAAGTTCTCTCCATTCAACTGAATCATATCAATCTCATCCCTAACTGATTGCAATCCTTGTTCTGTGTCCTTCAGGAGAGATTGGCAATCCTCTTTGGAAATCCTAGCAGCCTCTTCAATTTGTTTGAAATCTTCGTAAAAAGCCAAAGCATCAGGGAAATTCGTTTCCACACATTTTGCAATAAAGTTCAAAAGGGATCCCTTTCCATTTGAAGATTTCTTACTCCCCAATTTTAAAAGGCTCTATACAAAAAATACAAATTGCAAATCACGTCTCTGCAATAAACCTTCCACACAATCAAGAATTATACTTACTTGAATCTCGAAAGCCCTCACTCGTTCATCTTCATTCTTCACAAACGCTGTGTTCACAATTATCAAAATGACTTCCAGAATTTTAGGAAACTTCGTCGACATCTTCACAGAGTTTGTAGCAGACTCCAATATCCCAATATCTCTCTCAAGCGTCTTAATAGTCTCGTCGAATCCCAGAATATAAGTCATCACTTCCAACTTCTGAGCGCAACGGGGAATCTCTGACAGTTGTTTCAGGAAATGATCTTCCTTACAGAGTGAAGATGACTTAACTCGATCAACAGTTTCCAAAATATTTTTCTAAAATTCATCAAACTCATAAGAAATACTTTAACACAACAACCTGTATGAAATATGAAATTACTTCATCTTCCTTTGGAATAATCTGTGTTAGAATTTGGATGTCATCTTCACTGAACACTTTCGTATTGAGTTCCTTCAGCCCAGATACAATTTTGGAAGCTGGCAAGTTTTTCAATTGTTTCGTACAGATTGCTGGAAAGACATGAACAATTGCTGTCATCTGCTAATTCCTTATGTGAATATGACCTGATTCCTACAGGAACTTACCAACAGCGTTTCTTCGTTTTTGACTCAACAAAGATACAGACGATGATTGAACAGCAGCATTATCAACTTCTTCAATCAAATCTATATTTACATTGTTCACCTTATCAAATTCACGCATTCACAACCCAGTTGAATCAACCTGTCCACGTAAAGTTAATTCCCTTACCAGGTTTCTCTACTTCCGTCGCTGATTTATTAAACTGGCCTTCAATCAATTTCAGCTCAGACTGCAACTGCTCGTTGTCTCCTGCCAGGTCCAAACTCAACGTGCCGAAAATAGAATCTCTCAGATAAGCATCATCAAGTGGAGTGACCGGAAGAGCCCTGTAGGTCTTTCCAATACTACAGAACAGAGGAATTTCCGGCATCGCTGGAGGTGGTGGGGGTGGTGGTGCAGATCCTTCACTCACCGACTCTTCCTTGACACACTTAATATCTCGTTCTACAGGAAGTGGAATGATTTCGATTAAAACCGGACTGTTGTATTCCTCCATGGCAGGAGGCTTAGTGAACGGTAAAGGAGGTGGAGATGGGGATGAGGTATTTTCCATCTCGTCAGAAATAACTTCATCATCCTTTGGACTTTCTGCAGGTTTTGTTTCTTCTTGATAAGCCGTTACTTCATCATCTTCAGCTCGGAAGTAAGCTGTAGTCTTGTCCACTTCTGTTATCAAAATGTGTTCTTCTACTACTTCCTTGTCTACTAAAATTCGGCCTATTTCTTCAAGACTCCGTGTCTCCATTAAAGTATCCTCATCTTGAGAAGTAGGAGATACAACTGGCTCAACAACAAGTTCTTCCAAGGAATCTGAAGGAACTTTCTCTTGATCTTCTGCTTTCTCTTCACTGCAATCATCGTCCAGGAACGAAAAACTTCTTAAAATGGTACTGACTGCATCCAATTTCTCATCGTTAGCTTCGACATCATACTCTACGAAATCAAGATACGAATGCTGCTCTTCCGGCATGGAATGCTTGGTCAGCGTGTACACAGGGAATGTCCTGGGGACAACGTAGATATCATACGTCCTTCCATTTGATGCCCATGGATGAATGTCAATGTTAACTGGGCAGATTCGTCTTCCAGGAATCAAGGCAGACGATGTGGATGAAGAAGTGATTTCCCCAGATTCAGCATTGTTCGACTTCTCTACTTGACTTTGTACATCATATTCCAAAACTGGTGAAGGAGGTGGTGACAAGGCTTCTTCAATTGCAGGAACTTCCAGTGTGTCCAGAGAGTTTATGGCGCTTACTGTAGTAGATGGGAGACAGCAAGTATTCGTAATCGGAAGTGAATCTTCATTTACTACAATGGTAGGCGGAGGAGATACTGAATACTTCAAACAGGATTTTTTAGGTACCGCAAGAACTGAAGGTGATTGGCTCTTCCCAAGTGGCTTAGTTCCTTTGGACTTTAGTTGTGGATTCTTCACAAACCCTTTGTTCTTGCGAAGCGATTCTTCCGAGTCATCAGAGGTAACTTCCATCATCTCAACCCTCAGAGGAGCCACAACAAAATCGAATTCAGAGCTGGACTCGTCCAGTCCACTGTTTGATTCTTCGTCTTTATTTCCAGCGTCTTTAAGTGTACCCGATTGCTTGTCAGGTCTTGGTTTGGGTACTGGTGGTCTCTTCAAAGAAAGTGTGGCTTCCTCTTCACTAACATTCTGATACATTTCCTTCAGGGTCTCAATGGTCAGTTGTTTCACAGGAACTGGTGGTGGTGGCCTCTTCGGTCTCACAGATTTCTCGGGAAGGTTTGTCTTGGAATGGTCGATTCCTGTGATTCCACATTTCGGCACTCTTGGCTTAGCTTTTGGAGTGGATGTCTTGACATTTGGAATCCCATCGGTGAAGTCTTCCAACCTTCCAACATCTTCTTGTGGCATGTAGTTCTCCTTGTCTCGTTGTCCCCCGGCAGGTTCTCCACAGTGAGTTAGTGTAACTGCACTACCCCCATCGAGTTTGCTGTAGTTAAGCCTATCCAGTGCTTTAGTAAAGGTTGATTTTACACCGTTCAGTAGCCCAAAACCTGTTTTATATGGCTTCAAACCTGACACAAGACAAGAAACAAGAATTTATAATAGAATGGCACATCAGTTATCTCGAGGGCAAGAACTATCTACATTTTATGCATAATAATTTGATCCTTTCTTACCGTCTGAGGACACATAAGTCACACATCGTTGATTCTCAGACTGACCAGGCGTCTTGAACTTCTTAAGCGAGTCAGAGAGAAGATCACCTTCGGCCCTCATCCTCCCAAGATGCTCTTCATTCTTCTTTTGCTCCTCCTGCATTATTTTCCTCATTTCTTCACTCTGTCTTAGAATTTCAGCCACTTCCGGAAAGAATTTAGAAGTCCTTGGGGGCTTCGAAGGTTCCCCGGATTCCCAGCTACCTTTTTCTTCAACATTTTGTCCCACTAATCCCAGACTCTCTCCAGACTTCTTCTCCCGTCGTAGCGTGTCCAGCACAGTTTCATTCCGTTTCTTTATCTTCAGCGTATCGCGTTGAAGTCTCCGAAGGGTTGCTTCAAGTTGGTCCAGTTGTAGTGGGGCACTCGTAGAATGTTCCAAAGTTCCTGAAGGACTATCCAGGTTCGGGGGCATTATGAAGATTAACGATCAATACGAATGATTAGAATATGTTCTCGTTCAAGTCTAAAATGATACTGGAAACTCGTGAACTCAATCAACCGATGTTTCATCCGATTTGTGTAACCATTTCTCACAATAAATCGTTTTGCTGTTTCCTCCTGATCAAACAGTCCGGAGAGATTGATGATAAGAGGCATCACTCCACTATAGTTTACTTGGCCAGTAGTGAACAGGAAGAAGAAATTGAAGTGTTGACTGGTGTTTGTTTGTTTTATCAGCAAATATATGCGAATCAGAAGGTAAATCCCCCATATTCCGCAGAGAAATTCTACGGATGATACTCAACTAGACTTGTCTACTTCCTACATCTCCTCATTTCTGCGGATTACTCATTATCTACTAACAACCTTCCTAACATCCCTGTCGGCGATCGGTCATCAGTGATACCTTGGTACATTTCACTCTGATGAACTGTTTTTATGATCTCCCAGGAACAGTACACACTACATAATAATAATATTTGCACTTTGAAATGTAGGACACCATCAGAAATATCAGAATTGCTACAAACTACAAAACCGATAGTTACCAGTCTATGTTTTCTTCTCTTTGAGTCTGTCTACTAATATTGACGTATATGAATGGGCTTGTGCTTAAATGCAAATAGAAAACTGTTAAGTACGCAATAAGAATACCATTTCTTAACTAAATCGATTCATCCCTGCTCCGCCAACCTAAAAAGTAGCTCAAAATCAATTATAACGGTTTCTTAGATAACGATGTTCCTTCTGAGTTTAATTTAACATAAATGAACCATCGCGACTTTTGTATCGTCGATACCTTTTCATTTCCTTTCTTACTTCACTTCCAAAATTCGGTACAATGGATCCCTCTTCCTTTAAATTCGCAGTATTTCTCACCTTAATCTCCTTACTACACTCAACTCATAGCAAATCCGTAAGCAACCCAACTGACCTCCAAAACCCTGGAGAAAGCAGTTCTGAAGGCCAAAGCAGATTCTTCTTTTGGACCAGCCCTGCAGTGAATTACCAAACATTCCTCTACGCTGTGTCATATCTATTCATTCCAATATTCATTGTTTGGGTCTACTGGGTCTATCCTCCAGGAAAATACTACAGCAAACTTCCCCCAGACTACGTGGGCTTCTCCGTCATGAATGAAACGAGGCGAGATATCCATCAACCTTTTATCTTACCATCCCAAACTAAAGATTCCTTGTGGTCTTCAATAATCTCAGCGTTCTTTACCAACGAATAAACCCATTTTAAACATCTCACTCGCTCAATTTATTTCCTATCAAAACTTGAAATTTAAACGGTAGTCTGATCGCCTTCTTCGTTTCCTTCCTCATCTCCTTCAAATTCCCCTTCCTCTTCTTCATCATCTTCAGAATTTTGTTCACCAGCGCCTTCTTCTTCTTCGTCTCCACCTTCTCTTCTTTCCCTGGCGAATTTCGCCCTCACGGCCTCCAGTCTGTCACCCTCGGGCATCTTTCTAAACTCTTCTAGCTCATTCTGGACAAGTGCTTCTTCGTCCTTCAGTACCAATAACTCATTTTCTATTGTCTCCGTCTCTTCATTCAGCGTTTGAGTGCTGGCTTTCTCATCCTGAATCTTTAGCTTAAGTGACTCCAACTCATGTCTAGGAGCCACGTTCTGATACCTCGTTTCATATATTTTAAGCCTGTGCAACAGTAGATTACACCCAATTAGCTACTAAATATTTATAAACCTTAGTTTTAAACTTGTCATACTTCTTCTGAGCGTCTTCTAAATCTTTAAGACACACAGCATAAGCCAAAATGTAAGCCATCCTCTGGTCATCATTCATCTTTGTAGTGGGCAACGGCGGCTCATCTTCCTCTTCAGCTTCTCCGTTTTCTAATCCTTCAGTCAACTCTGCCCCTGCTTTTTTGTCCTTAGCGTCTTCCTCCGGAGGACCTTCAAACTTCTTCACAGACGCTGCAGCCTTCTCCATCCGTTCTTCTCTTTCGTGATCCAACAAACGAATTTGCTCCTGCAAGTCCCTCTCCTGTTCGTAATGCTCAGCCAACGCCCGTTCCATCCTTTAAACCCAACGAAGATCAACAAATAAGCCTCCACAACTCCCATAAGTACTTATCAAGCCTCATCTCTTACTTCCTAAGAATCTCCGTGAGACACTGAATAGCCTCATCCTGCTTTTGAATCCTCACCATCAACAGATTCAAATACTGCTGACCTTTCAAAAGCTTCTCATACTCTGGAAACTGATACTCCTTCATCTTCGCATACACCAGAGTCACATCATGATATATCCTTATTTTCTCATGCTGCGCTGCTTTAAACTGTCTTATCCTAAACCCCAGCATGTCATCATAAGACTTCTTAATATTAAACAGGAGTGGAGCATAAGCCCTAAAGTAGATGACCAGAGTGCTTAACACTCTCTTGTAAATCTTCAACCGAGACATAAGCTTATCCATCCCTTCCTTCGGTAACCTCTCGTCCCCCATTGTAGTCAAAGGCACTACCACTTTATTCTCCTTGTCCACCCTCCGGTGACACCCATACTGACTCAACTGTGCGTTCACCTGCACAATCAACCGTCCAACTATATTCGACCTCTTCCCATTAAACTGAGCTATCTTCTGATTCACTTCCGCTAACGCTGCCGGACGGTACTGAAACAATTCAACCCATCAAAACCTCCAAATCTCCTCATCCCCCCAGAGAACCCTTCTTACCTGCAAATCATCAGGGTCAAGCATCCTATACTTAATCCCATACTTGGACGGAAGGTACAACGCATCTCCATCCACACTCCCTACACCCGTATTCCTACTTCCAGTAGCAATCATGGAGAACTGCGCCCTCATGGCAGAATCCGGGTTGATTTCATGACACATGAAAACAGGTTCCTGAGGTCCAGCGTCTTCTTCTGCCTCCTCCTCCACGACCTCCGTCATCTCATCCTCCTCCCCCTCCATCATCATCTCCCCCCACTCCCCATCTTCCCCCTCCCCCTCATACTCCTCTTCTTCCTCCTCCTCAGCCCCCTGACTCGGAGGTGGTGGCGGCGGTGGCGGCGGCGGCGACGACACACCCGGTCCAGGAGCAACACTCTTAATTTTCACACTTTTCTTGCCTCGTCCACCACCCCCATTCCCCCCCTTTACCACAGGCATACCAATAAAAGCCAATTAAAAACCCTACAAATCTATAAAATCTATTAAACCTACAATTTAACCCAAATTCATAAGCCAAAGGAATTCATACGCTCCTCTTCCGCGTTCCTCCGCGGACATTGAGTGTCGTTATAGACAACTGCGTCATAAGACAAAGACATTCCATTCATTGGGTGTTCGTGTTCCGAACCTCCGTGTATTCGTTCGGGGACGGGGAACAGCCAATCAGAGGCTTCGTAGCAAATAGGTCTCTCCCTCTTCGTTAGCTCTTCAGGTCACGACGACGTTCTTTTGTTCTGCTCTCTCTTATGCGTTCCTCTTACTTCGTTTTCGTCAGTCGTC
>JAQGAB010002665.1:0-11441 GCA_034696565.1 Isotomurus graminis
ACCTTGCAAACATAGTAAGGTTTTTGTTCTCTGCTGTACTCCAAGTTTCAAATGTAGAGCACCACCCACAAAAAGATGCAATGAGCTCGCAAGTGATGCTTATGAAAAGTGCAGGGGTAATCAATAAAAGCTTGGGGGGTGAAGCAAATGCTTCCTGCAAAAATTAAGAGTAAATGGTCATTAGGCAATTATCATAAAACTGGTTGAGTGAAATATTGCAATTACACATCGGCGTCCTTCCAGTGAAATCCACAAGATTCTGGAGGAATACGCCAGGCAAATCACAGTAGTAGCAATTGCACACGCTAGAACAACGGCACCGTTCAATAGCCAGTGAATAATAATCTGGCCCTTTTTCTGACCGAACTTTGCTACAAAGCAGTTGACCGCTTCGGCTTTGGATGCTGTCATAAGTAAATCCTGTTTCTCTTTGGCAAGTCCTCCACTCAACTCCTGAATTAAAAGTGATCAGCAATGAAAAGGCTACAAATATTACAAAGATGGTTTATTTTAATTTATAATACCCGTAGTTCTCTTCTAATGCTTTTATGTAAAGCTTTAGCTCCTTCAGGATCTGTGCAACTAAAATCCCACGCACATAGAAGAATACGAAATAAGTCCTTCTTGGATAATCCAGGAATTTTTGTTTGCAAGCCAGCAGCGTGATAATAATGAACGATTCTAAATACACAAACTGGTTAAACATTCAATTGAGACAATTGAAACTGGACTACTGGATGAAAATACCTACCTGTACGAAATGTACACAGAGTTTACTATGAAGAATATGAATGCAACGAGTACGAATCTGAACGCTGTTATACTCAAAGGATTTTCATACTGGATATCTAGCTTTGCTACAGGATCCAAAGGACAAAACGGTTTTGCAGTGTTGTCTCTATATCCCGAGAAGTACAAGTACGTGTTGTCCAAGGATCCTGATCCAGTGATAAAATCTGATACAGAGAAAGGCTTTCTTTTGTTGATCTTGGGAGGAGGTAACCTGCAATCTTTGGCTTGCACGTAACATCCTGGAGATGGTTCGGAATTATATGGAACTGGGTATCTCGCATCTATGACTATTTCAGGAATCACCAGGAACACAATTCTTCAGTTGAAATCAAAATAAACGAATTACAAATAATTTCGTTCAGTAGTCACTCATTGAAAGTATGATATTTCTGCATACATAGTAGCCAGGTAAAGAATGTGGAGCACTAGAATAGATCGAATGCAACTGAAGTAGACTGCGGTTGTGATTCCAAATCTTCCATGAATTTTTCGGATTGTAAATCTCCATATTGAGCAGTAAAAGAGAATGTCTCGGAGAAAATTGTGTAGCTGTAAAGAATAAAATATTTGTAAAAATCAAACAATACAAAAACTCTGGAATCCTTACTTACCATTGAAAACGATTGTCCTGCTCTGTGCTTCCAAGACATTCTTTGTCGAACAAGTGAGCCTCCGCCGCTTTTTGATGATACAAGACGTTGCTTATACTCACGCTTATGTGCGAGATGCTCCGGAATTGTTTTTAAAGCTGAAAGGTGTTGCGCAAAGATCTTGTCTGGGTCCTTAATATCATCAGCAGGTTTGTTAAAAAGCGATTTACGTGTCATGTGCTTCTGCATACTCTACAGCAGCAAAAATTAAGTTCTTATAGTCTTTTATCGAAATTGTGAACCAATTGGTAGTATTATATCGTATTGTGTATAACTTTACATCAAAGACATGGTTGTATGCTTCTCTTGGATCAACATTTTTGTTGTTAGTTGCGTTCACTGCATTCAGTCCTACATTCAGGATATCATCAGACTCCTCAACAGGTACCCCTGCAGAGTACCAAAGTTCCACGTTTAAACAGTTATCTTGTAATTAAGAAAATCATAATTCAAAGGACTGACCTATTTTTGACGGAAGTGTCATGTGAACTGACTTCCTCCAACCTTTGTAATTTGTAGCTTTCTGTATTTTATTTATTTCGAGGGGGTCTTCCATGAAAACTTCGTTTGATATACGATTCGGTTTTTCTCCATCAGCAGAATTTCGGAACGGTGTGAACTTGTAAACTTGGCTGGTCCTAGAGTGTCTGAGACGAATCACGCCGCTTTGTAAGCCTAGTTTTTTTCGCCATGTTTTGTAACGAGACGCAGGCTTGGGAACTTCTGTGTCCTTCGTATTGGAGTTGAATGTAATAGCTGTATGAGTCTGTGATCTTAGGTTGCTGACTTCACCATTGCTGATTGTGAAGGGCACCGAGGTCGATTGGGTAGCAATAGACTCAGAAGCTAACAGTATCGTTGTGGTGTTGTCCGACATCGATTGACGACTGTTGGACACAGTTGGAGGAATAGAAGTGGGATGGATTTTGGCCGCAGCACTCTTTCGAAGGGATAGATAGCTTGGAGTCCTGTGTCTTCGGCTAGACAGCTCTAAATTAATGACGTGTGGGGTGTAAACAAGGCATAATAATGGTTCATTCGTAATTGAGACTTACGTGGGGCATATAAAGCTTTATCAGGCTTTTTTGTTCCTTTCGTAAGTTCTTCCTTTTCTTTTGGAGATTTCTGACGATTTAAATTAGACTTCTTTTGTTCAGTTTTATCAGCTGCCAGTGCCTTTCTGGACTTGGTTTTGCTTGGAGTTTCTCTGGACGCCAGGTTAGTTATGGAACTTCGAGAGGAAGAAGTGCTGCCACGGCTGCTGTGACTGCTTCCCACAGAGCTCTTGGAAGCAGTAGTGTCTGTGTAGAGCAGTTTAGTTGTTTTAGTCAACGACATACGAGTTTTCTGCTTACCGGTGTCGGTAGTGGTCAAGGTGGAAGTGGAAAGACTCTCATTGGCGTCATTGGTTTCCTGTGGAAGTGCAGATGGTTTGATGATGTCAATGGTTTCCTGTGGAGGTGCAGGTGGTTTGATGATGTCAATAGTTTCCTGTGGAGGTGCAGGTGGAGATGACTTGAATATCGAAAATGGATGCATTCCAAGAAATGAAAAAGTAGGTAGAAAGCTCCTGACGGTTTTGTCAGATTTCTTGGGTTCGTGGACAGATACCCTGTGATAATCGCTGGTTAATCGAGATTCGGGTCCAACTGTCTTCCGCAGGGTACCCGGGGTATTAAACCTGGTACGTCGACGTTTTTGCTGATCAGTTGTATTTGTAGGACTACCATTTTCTCCAAGAGCGTTAGGCTCGTGTTCTTGTACTTTAGGCATCTTATATAGTTTCGCTTGAATGGCGTACGGTCAGTTTTCAGGATTTTACGGAAACGTAACCTGATTCTTCAACATTTAATTTCAAATCAATAGAATGCTCTTTTGAGAATCCGAAGTTCATCGTCGTTGTTGTTATGTCTTTAATTGTTTCCATACCAAGTCTCTTCGGCAATCTTGTTCATTCTCTGCTTCAAGTAGTGACCAGTAAGGACGTATGAGTATCTACCGTCTATTGGTACAACTCTGGGATCACGTCCATCTCCTTTGTATGATTGTATTTACCAGAGTAGTCTACAAACCTGTGGAGATCAATGGAACACGTTATATATTGACATATCCAGCGATACTTTTTAATACTCATAAAAATACTCATTCCATAGACCAACCGTACATTATATGTCATTCCACAAACAATTGCATGACACTCTGTCAATGAAAAGACATCTCTCAACATTTCATACTTTCCTTTTCTTGGAAGAGTTTAGTCTTTAGAGTTCTGTTGGCTTGAAATCCAATCATACTCCAGTTACTGTACCTAAACCAAAGTTAATTAGTTAGTGGTAAGAAAGCATAAATAAAACTAAAATACATATAATAAGAATCAGCATTTATTACATATCTTGGGCAGTTGGGACGACAGATGAATCGTCGGGAGCCAAGAATACCTGAGGTTTTCTTTGCTGGACATTTCTGAAAACAAATTGGCAACTCAATTACACAGTAGTTGTCATTTTTTGGATTGTTCATTGTTCAATCCATACAAAAACAACCATTCGAGCTGTAGAAGCTGTGTTTAGAAGAACTGACAACTAACCATTTTAGATGCAACATAATGATTTTGATTGAGTCGTAAGTGAAGTTCTCGATTCATTATCACATGAACGCAAAACGCAACTGTACCAACTCTGGTTAACTTTTCAAGTAACTTTCTTGAATCGTTATCCTGTAAAATGACTGCACAGTGTATAGGATTACTCATATGAAGTTCAATAACTAAAAACCCTTTAGGAGGTCTTTAGTCTGTCTAACAAAAATGGCATTAGAAGTTTTTTTGCTTTCAAATCTGTAGTTCTAAAGTACTTCATTTGTATATGTTTGAATTGCTTATGTTTTGTAACCGTACTTAAGGAAATTAAAGATAATCATTCATTCGAAGCAGACGCTTGACTTACTCCTGTAAAAAGACAAATGGACCGAACCTAATATTTCCTGGTCACTTTTTGGGCGTTTGAACACTTCGGTGTTAGTTTTTCTATCATAATAACATTGTGCCTGTGTGTACCATTCTGCTGTACGATAAACTTACTGAGGGATCCCAGGAACAGAAAAGGACAACTTGAATTCAGGGGCATCTCACACGGCCTGATACATTTACTCATCTGAACAAAGATAAATTACAATTACAAATTATAGTGCAAAAAACTTCGGTTTTTAATAACATTAACATATTTACAGGTAACCGAGTCTAGTAGACAATTATCATTTTCTATTTTTGACGACAGTAACCCAACCATCTTCATCGGGTTCCGATACCAAATTATGTCCAGCTCGGTGGTTATTGGAATTTTCTGCACCTCCTCTTTGATTAGTTGAGCTGGACGACGGCACACCTGCAGAGTCTTCTGTTTCCATCTCCTAAGTTGATAAAAATTGAACAAAGTATGAGTAATTGAAACCCTAGCCTTTCACTTTTCACTCATTACTGGCTAAAAATAAGTACCTCATCAGCAGATTCGTCTGAACTGGAATCTCCATTTCCACTTTGAACTTGTACTTTAGGCTTTACTACTAATGCAGCAGCGTCAAGAGCTTTATGAAGTTCCACAAGTTCTAAATCTTTCCTACTAACTGCAAGTCGAAAGTGAGTGCAAAGAGAATTTCCTAAATCTTCTAGTGAGTTATCTTCTACAATTGTATCCAATTCTTGATTCATCATTGCTCCTACAAACTCAGCGACTTCGTCTGCTTCCAAGTCACCTAAAGAACAAAAATGGTTCACACATTAAAATCTCGACGTTCTTGGTTAAACAAGTTAAATCAACCGAAATAAACCTCTAACCATTCTCATAGAAGAAATTCTCCACCGCTCCCCTCATCCAAACAGCAATTTCCTTACCGAACGCTCCTCCTTGACCATTGTCAACCGCAATCTATTAAGTTCAAGAATAAAACACACAGGTAAGTTGATTCCCAGAGGTCATCAATCAAACAAAAAAGCCGAACCTGTAAAGCACTCCAGTTGCTGAACAACTTGTCCACAGATTGATGAAACAGCGGTGACTTGTTATTAGCTGAAAACGAAGGTGCAGCCATTCTACTAATTAATTAATTAATGTCAATTTAACTGAAGGCAACTCCAGGTCAAGTAAATATTCCTGAATTCCAGACCGCATGCGACAACAATCTTTCCCGGAGAAGAATCTATAGGACAGTGCAGTGGCTCAAACACGTGGGAGTGAATTGGGGCAAATTGAGACTTGTATGTTTACTGTGTGAAGGCGGGAATCCCTGGAGTTCAAACGCGCACTTAATATTTCGTTGTAACAAAACACTTTTTATTTTAAAGTTGTACTTAAACTATTTTAAAATTTTAGAATGAAGTCTCCAGGAAAATTAGGAGAGGGGGATGAGGTGTTCCACTTTTGCCCGTCGTTAAGCCAAATCGCTCAAGATAAGGATAGAGTGAACGCGCTGTTCTCTCCGTTCCGTCCAAGAGAAGCAAATCCGGAAGGATTTGATAGGAAACTGAAGTTCTGGACGAAGGTTATTGATGAGTATATTAGTATAAGTGGGAAAGCGACCTTTACCCTGGCAGATTTACAGAGAGACCTTAGGGTTAATAATAAGACACCTGCGTGTATCGAGGATGTTGTGCGACATGGGATAAGGTATGTTAGATATGAAAAAGAGGATTGTAAAATACTTGTTTTCTTGAGGAATTCAAGTGAAACATTTTGGATTTTATTATAGTCAAGGAACAATAATGACAATGGGAGATTTCAACGATTATCTGAAGTCTTTGACTGGATGGATTGCCTGGTCGCAAATAAAAATGAAGCAGAGTTTGAGTAAAGTTGTGCCAAACCCTTTATCGTATTTTAGAAAAGGAGAGCAGTTTGCAAGTTATGTTCACTTGGATTATGTTAAGGTACGAGTAATTTTATATTTATTTTACATGCAAACATGCATTTGTTTGTGGACTGTCGTAATTAATTAATGAATATAATCTGGATTTTGAATTTGGTAGAGTGTTGGAGAAAAATGTGAGACAGAAGATAGATTCCGCAGGGGAATAATAAGTGTGAAGCAATTCAAAGAGGAGTTGAAACAAAGTGCAGGAGTTAAGGAAGACGGAGACGTTGTTTTAGAGTACTTGAAAGCAAGGAATTGTTTAGTTTGGGATAAAATTGGACACGAAGATGTTGTGTGTATGGGGACTACTAACCAAAAACCCGTAATAAGTCAAGTTGAGAGAGGAAAGTATGATGTAATGAGAACGAAGGAACTTCTGGAATCTCGACTTTCAGAAATGGAAATGAAATGTGAAACGGCTTTATTGGGTGCCAAGAAAGCTTTGAAGGAAGGCAGACGGAGTACAGTAAGTTTGTACAATGCTTCGTATGTTTGTATTGTTGAAAGTAACATGAGAATATAAATGTGGTTTTAATTTTCGTACAGGCTAAATATGAACTGAAGCGGAAGAAAGTGATAGAGCAACGAATCGAAAAACTTTTGAACATGATAGACAATTTGGCTGTGATTGTGATGAAGATCGAGGATGCAGAATCTGACGCTATTGTAAGAGCGTTGAGCGTGCCTAGATGGATTGTACTGTGCAACAGCATGTGATTGTCTAATCTTCAGTATACTCTTTCTTTTTTAGATTTTAAATGCATACGAAGCTGGGAAAAAGTCACTTACAAGTGTTTTAGATGAAAATAATTTAACTCCAGACCGGGTTACGGAAGCCATGCTTGACATTGAAGAAGTAAGCTCATCAGAGGTTTTATAAAATTGGCTGATAGATTGATTGTACACTGTTTAGAGAACGTTAGCAATTTGGATTTAAAAATTCTTTAGGTCCTGGATCAGCAGCAAGAAATTAGCGCTACGATTTCAAGTCCTTTAGACCAAGATGACACGGCTCAGTTAGAAGAGGAGTTAGAAGCTTTAATGAAAGAGGACAAGTTGAATATTAGTGATGAGAAAACCAATGCAGAAGCATCAGGAGTTACTGATGAAGAAGAAGCTTTGAGATTGTTGAATGAATTGAATGTTGCTGGTACTTTACTTACATAATTTGGTGTAGTCATGTATGTATTTTATGTGAAAGGTAGATGACTTAAGATAACATTACTTTTTGTTACACAGACTCAAGTATGCCATCGCCAAAATTACAGGATAAATCAGATCTTCACTCCAGTATTGCAAGTGAATCGTAAATTACGATTCGTAATAGCTACCAAGTGCCTTGTTCGACCGTACCGATATGATACCCAACCGTTTCTTCAACGCATCATTTGAAGTGACTCGAGATTAATTTCTATTATTCTCTACTAATTACCGTTTAAGTGACAGTTCTAATATATTCCGGATATTATGTAGCATTTGTATGTATGCTCAATTATACATCACAATGACGAATAAAGCACAAAGATCCACGTTTAGGGTCAAAAACAACAATAGACAATACTTTTTAATCAAAACTTCCACACTCGTCAATTCTATGCGAAATATCAGAATTGTACTCTAGTAGAACTTAGAGGTTCATCTAAATTAAATAGATTCTATTTTCTATACAACCAAAAAAGACAGTTTAACAAACATAATACTAAAACATACAAATTATCTTATGGAAATCATGAATTTTAACATGAAGCGCAAAGTACATTTAACCACTGGATCCAAGAATCTGTTAATTAAATACGAGAAGTGCCCTCGTAACACTCATTGCGACAATTTTTGGAACTCTTGTACTGTGTATTTAATACGGCTTAGGTCGGTCCCTTCTGTCACCTCCTCCACCCCTCATAGGTCCACCGCCGCCACCACGACCACCTCTGTCTCCTCCATCAGTTGATAATAACATGAAAAAATCACGCACAAGGTAAATATCAAATTGTTCATGAGGTTGCAACTCTTCAACTTCCTAACCGAAGTTTATTTTTCGAAGATACCCAATCACAAAATTAAGTTACCTCTTCCTCCGCGGAATCCACCTCCTCCTCTATCCCCACCTCGACCACCTCGGAATCCACCTGCGGATAGATCAGTAGCATCCAAATAAGTTTACTTGTCATATGTTGAAATACAATAAACAGGCACAACTTTGGCCATCAAGAAAGATTTGTACCTCTGTCTCCACCACCTCCTCGGCCTCCTCTGCCACCACCACGCCCTCGGTCATCTCCAAATCTGTCTCCACCGTCCCTTCCACCGAACCCTCCGCGACTCATTCCTCTTCCACCTCCACGACCTCTATCACCCCCTGGTGGTCCACCAAATCCGCCACCACCACCGCCTCCACCGTTAGCAGAGTCTATATTAGATGCAAGAATTATCATCACTTGATGTGTTTCCGGTTTTTCAATCATTATTTAGGTCATCGAAGAATAAATTCTTAGGACAACTTACCGGGTTTTTCGGAGCCACATCTATTACATGCCGTTCTCCAAGCAAAATTGGTATTTCCACAACCGGAGTCAGAGCATGTCCAGTCCCCTTCTCGACCAAAAGCTATAAAACGTCAGAATTATTCGTCAACCAACCACCAACTGCTACGGACATCCGAAAACGCAGTAAGAGCCAATTATTTGCTCGACCATACGTTTCGAAACACCGCCGAGGGATCCTCTACCCCCAAAATTACAAATACCTCCTCTAGACCCACCCCGATCACCTCCACCTCCGCCACCTCCTCGGTCCATTCCACCTCTGAATCCTCCACCACCACCACCACCTCTGCCACCTCCTCCACCGCCACGACCACCGCCGTATCCTCCAGAATCACTACCACCGCCACCGCCACCACCACCGTATGAAGGGGCGGGATTACGGGTGGCCATTGAAACGGTTATGTTATAGCCTTGAAAATCTTTCTCTACAAATAAACAAATAGTTGAACGTTATAACACCGATCAGATATTTAGTCAAGGCGCACATATCACTTACGGTTAAACCAAGTTATAGCAGATTTAGCTGCATCAGGATCATCATAAGTAACAGTGCATTCTCCTTTCGGTTTTCCAGTCATTTTATCTTTGTAGATCCAAACTTTGGGTTTTCCAGTTCGTCTGTCCATCTAAATCAAATATTGCAAAATAATTAATTTTTAAGTTACCTTCCAATATGAGATACGTTAAATGAGAATAGTTCAAGACCCAAGTATACCTTGATGATACCGATAGCTCCGAAATATTCAGCAATTTCTTGTTCAGTGGCGGCAGGAGGTAGTCCAGCAACAAACACGCAATCACTTCGTTCCATCGATGAGCCTCCGCCTCCTCCATCACTTCCGTATCCTCCTAAATTATTAAAACGACAGCGTTAAGTCAAAATTTGACAAAATGGACCATTAAGTATTATACAACATGTATACTATACGCACGCCCTTCTCCTACAAAATGCCCACGTTTCTAGTAAACAAGATTTGCATACTCAATTCACTCAACATTTACCAGCCCCATTGGGCAAACTGCAATTTCTGAACATTACCCATTTAACCAGTACATTTTGTTTAAACTGGGATAACTAATTATTCTTTGAGTTGTTGTATTGTATTGTAAAGCCACACTCGTGACGCATAATGCTGAAGACCTACCGTATTTTACATAATGTGTCAACTTGTTTTCTTTCAAGGAATAATTACTTTCCTGGATTACTGGATTCTTATTCTTCTAAAATTTACGTAAAAGAAAACCTTTTGATTGATTGATTGATAGCCTTTATTAATGTGTTACCTAATGGAAAATATCAAGTTTTCAAAACGGACTCGATCAAGATACCGTTATATTCTTACAAATCAAAGACTAATTGCGCTTAAGAAAAATCTAAGCAGTAGTTTACTACTTCCACAATTATTTTACCACATAAAAAATATGTTATCAAATCCTGTGAAACAACATGCCTAATAGTTTGGTACTGCAAAGATAAAATGGATCCATTCGCTTCGTAATGTAAGTAATTTAGTGTTTCGCTTTCTACTAGTAACTAGACACCCTCTATTTACGAACTTGCCCTTCCACCTTTCGATATACAACACATGCCCACTTGTTTTCATTAAAGTCGACTGCTTCAAGGTTTCTGTCTCAGAGAAGCTTTTGTTACACCACCAACCAAGACTCAAAACACTGATATTGATGTAAGATGACACAACAATACGCTAATATTTAGTGAGTATGAATAATCAACTTGTACACCACATTCTATTACGTTAAAGAGAAAAATGTAAAAGGAGACGTTTCTCGCAATTTCATATGTTACCTTTGGAAGGGTAAGACCCTTTAGACCCGGAGCTACAAAACACAGAGAGACAACATGAATTAACTTCTTCACGATTCCCGGCTTCCAATGATTACAGTTGACCCTCCAGCGTGGATACGTTCATTCGATGATTGTCTCTCTATTTTTCATTCTTTACTCTCACACATCCTGTGGAACTTCTTAACCCAACACCTCATTTACATTCAGTACTCGCACAACAAATGATTTAAATTATTGAAACTCGCTTTATGAGGGTTTATAGTTACCCTCATGCAGTCGCTCGTCTTCAGTTAACATACCATTCTTAGCAGCATCCACCATCGACCGAAAGAACGGCACAGAAATTTTCAGAGACTATTGCTTTGCTACTATTACTCTTTACCCTTACCAATCAAGACTAAATTAGTGTGAACCAGTAGACATTGTTTTTAAAACCAAAACCCCACTCCCAACAACCATCACCCGATCACCCAACAGTACAGTAGCAGCGAGGATTACTACACCAAAAGTTGCATTTTCAGAATTCGGTTAAACACGACGAAATTCTCCGAAAATTTCTGTGACTCAGTGTGCAGGGTACATCGGACAACCCAGAGTGTTTACACCAAAATCATAAGTTTGTAGAATCCTTCTTCCAGTAGAACGATAGAACGACCTGTATTGACTTAGAGAAAACACTCCACCCAACTTAATAACCTTTGATCTTAAAACTAATATTGCGCTCGCAGAATTCTGTGACCTATT
>JAQGAB010002666.1:0-11439 GCA_034696565.1 Isotomurus graminis
GGAATGATTATATTCATTTCGTCTCACTACGGTTCTGCGAAAGGTTTGTACAGAGAATTAACTTGTCACTTTAACAGTGTAAGAACGTTTACTATATAAATTCCAGACGTTCAATCAAAGAGAGTGTTTAAAACCATAGTAATGAGTAAGCTAAGCTGTCCTATGTTACTGAGAAACATTTTCACAAAATTAATTAGATCCCGAAAGTGTAAGTACAATTGTTATTAGTATTAAACATATTTCTTCTCTTGTTTGCCTGAACAAGTTGCTCATTTTTTATTTAAGTAATATTGAGATTAAATTCTGGACAAGCGTAATATCGGTGAAGTGAATACTTCTTTTAAAAGGAGTTTAATTACTATTCAGATAATATAGCAGCGTTGTATAACTACTTGACATTTGTAAGTGCAAGAGGACTGTGACTGTCCCAAGCACTGTGGCTGAGACAGCCACACACTCATTTACGTATTCTTTACCTTTACTCCCCGCATATTAATTATTGTTCTGCTCGAGTCATTATTCCTTGAGCCTATAAATACGAGCTGCGCTCGTACAGATCTCTCTCTTCTCTTTTTGTCCTGAGACTGGACAACAACAGCAATGTATGTTCTACTTACACTAACCTAAACTTACAGAGGTCTGTGACGGACCTCCGCGTTCTTTGAGACTGGCTACGCGTCATACTAAGCCTATGGCTTATAGTTAGGATTCCATAATTCCTTAGAATAAATAATATTATGATTTCCTAAAACTAAACATCAACGTCTCAAGTAGAGTTTTTGCTCAATCCTTCTTTCTAAGCCAAAACACTCTACACATTTCATTCTCATGCTTTTGTTAAAATTACACTTGGTATCTCTTAATTATCTAAAAGGGTTTACGTCTATAAAGCAACCTTCCCAGTTTTGTTTTCAGTTTAAAAGTTTTCAACTTAATTAAACTTTCTTCAAGCCCCTTTTTCCTCATTACACACGTACAATGTTTTGTAACTGCTGACAGGTACTAATGCTGTCGTAGTCTTTGGAAAAGTCTCAAAAGTAGACAATGTTGAATTCAAATAAACATTAAGGATAGATACAAGCAGTGGCACAGGCCGGAAGGCATCACGTTCTCATACATTGCTGCTGCTAATGTCAATGCGTTCCAATATTATATTGCATGAGATTCTGCTAATCGTTCAAGGGGATGAAAATCCGTAGAGTATGTGGAAATCTGGAGAAAAATCCTTAAGCTTTCACTATTAATGCTAACCTTAACTCGAGAAAATAGCCCTCAAAGTATTAATACGGGAAGGAAAAGAAAACTAATAATCCCTGGGCATGGTTAGCAAGAGCTTTTATAAGCTCGAAGTGAACGCTTCACAGCCTCCAAGAATGGAATCTCATAACAAAATTTAACTTCAGTCTGCATATTTGATCCAGAGTAGTAAAGCTGTACTGTGAAGTTGTCCAGCACGACCATACCAACTGTAGTTCTTGCACCTCAGTGGATAGCAAAATCACTTCAGACTAATGCCGAATTTCACCTTTTTGAGAAAAGTATTCCACAATGTTTTAGAGTTTTAAGTAATTGAGACTTCACAACCGTCAGATCTATTGTTGAAGAAGTACGACATTTGAACAAAAGATCCTGGAGTGTTGGTGGGAGACCCCAGAGGACCTTAGTCTTTGCCAGCAGTTTGGAAGACAATAGTTGAGTAGGGCCAAGAAAAAGAGAATATTTTTCTGTAGGGAGGACCACGTCTGTTGTGACGTCAGAAAAGACTGTTTTTTGAAAGACCGTGCAGGACACACTTAGGAGAAGTTTGAGCTATGGTTCATATTAAAGACTGTTTTTAAGCAGTCAAGACCAAACGTAGCACTTATTTTACTGACTTAAGAGACAGACAGATAAGATGAAAAGCAACTATCTGATTAAGGTTGTTACATTTCAACTGACAATTAAGCATCTCAGTTTCCTTCGCTTGACCTCCCATTAGCGTTAACAGTTGCACAAGGTTAAGTCGTTATTCCAAATCTTTCATGTGCAGTGAGACTCCAAGAAGTACGACTAAAACAGGGCTACTCCTCTAGGTCGTCAAAGTAATGTGGTTGCATTTTAAATGTATATGATTTTTGTATGAAACTGGACTTAATAAGTAAAGACATTGTTTTAATTATTAGTTTACTCCAGTGTGTAATACACACAGTAAGTTGTAATAATACTAGAAGTGGTTAAAATTTAATTATTGATGATAGTGCAAAAGCATTGATATATGAGAATGATAGTTTTATTACACGACAAGGAAACAAATTGACAAGAGTCGTCACTGTAAATTGATCAAAGTAACTTATATTTGGCTTCGACCTGTAAGCAATTACTTCAATTCTCAATATTTATTAGCTTTATGTATTTCAGTATGCGTTCCACACGTACGAAGCTGCGAATTTTTAATTCAAGGTCATCATTTAGGAAAACCACATCCTCTGAATTTAACATCCGAAATGCCGAAAATGCTCTCGGGGAACCGGACCATTATTGTGACTTGAAGCAATTATATATACATATAGTTGTGTGAAATTACAGCGATGCCGGCCTGAATGGTTAATCACTTAAACGACCTACCCTCTGGTAGAGTCATTACTGTTCGGGAAATAAAGCTTATGTATTTATATGTTTTGAATTTTTTGAACTGAGAACTTTGCGCTAAACAAAATGACCAACATAATAGAAACAATCTTAATTCAGAAGCTTACAGTGCTCTGGGTATTTCCAATTCTTGCGTTAATTTTAAAGTCACTAAGAATCAAATATAAGTAATGTTTCCATAGTAAAGTTTCTCATTGCAGCATTTAACGTGTTATGCGGATTGTTATTATCGCGTCAAATAATTATTTCGTTATTTTTAGGAGACATGAATTCAGAGTTGTGCTTATCTTGTGACGGATAAGTGTTTGCAACTTAAATGGGTTAGATGTTTACATTAGAGCTATTTTTTAATGCCGCGTGCACTCACACTGGCACTAACTTCAAACACGAGTAAAATAGGGCTCGCTTGCTCGAGGTGTCTAATTGAAACAAACTACATGTCACGTGGCCAGTTTAAACTTTTCAGTTGAGGGACAGAGATTCGACAAACATGCAACCGGAAACCGGTTATTCAATTACTCGTAGGTATTTTAGTCGGTACTTTGTAATGTTAAGTAGTAATAATAGATTTGTAGAGATAAAGTGAAGAAGTATTCCTTATCGTTTTAAATGACACCAATTAGCAATTTCTTAACAGTTAGATTTACTAACAAACAAAGGGGCTTTTGAATGAAAATTTAGTGGTTAACCACACAAAAACTCAGTAATTGCAAAAAAACGGTATGACAGACATCTTATATAACGAATAACAAAAACCAACTATGTGCAGTGCTCATGAATTTGTTTAAAATGTTTCGGAAACTTATATTGTTTTTTGAGAATGTGGAATGTGCCTTCAGTCAATCCATCAATTCGCACACAAATGCCAGTGATAAAGCAGGATTATGATTAACTAAATTAGTGCCTACATACTTTAATTCATTTGAAATGCTGCGTTTTGTAGTCTGCGAGCCCCCAGATTTTCCTTACAATTGCTCAGAGAAAGCGAAAGGCAAATTGTTTTAAAACCCTTCATGCCAAGTTGTCTCCACCAATAGTAGATCTGTGCTCGGTTTAGGTAATACCTTTTTAGACTGTGACAAGTCACTTCCATGGCAACGATTCCAATAGCAATGGAGACAAATGCTCCACCGATGAAGAATATTGTTGACAAGTTCCCTTCCAGCTTCGCTTTTTTAACTTTCTCCACTCCTCCAGCTTCTTCAACGGTTGCATTGGCTTCAATCTGAAGTTGGACCGCATAAGTATGTAGAGTGTCCGCATTTCTTGTCAAAAAGTCCCATCTTTGATTTATTCCGGAGGTAATAAGAGCAGCTAAACGTTTAGGAATATTGAAATCCACAATGTTATCGACCATCCATCCCATTTCTTTCCACGACAGAACTTCTCTCCCGATGTAAACTTCCTTGGTATGAGTCCGTCTTGCTTCGACAAGGCTTTTCGAATATTCAAGCTGCCTCGACCATCCAAGGTATGCAAATTCATCGCAAGTTAACAATTCTTGCTCAAATTTATTTTTCAGTTCTCCACAATTGCTGCGTTTAATGTGACGGAGAATTTTCTCCACATACTCAGCCACCTCCCTTAACGACACAGGAAGTTTGGATTTGGATGCTTCGTCTAAGAATAGGGTTCTACCATTTAGTAGGAACACAATTTCATAATGAGTAAAACGTGCTATTCCTGCTAATCCATGTCTGGAAACTGTTATCTCTTTCGAACAAATACGGAACTTTCCGGCGTCCAGCTGCGAAAAGTTTTCGTATGGAATCTGGGCAGGCGGCGCCACTAGAACGTTAATGTTTTCTCCTTTGTAGGCGTTTGTCAGAATCATAGCCATTAGAATTCCCGCACCGTTTATCCAGAAAACACTGACCTTTCTAGATGGGTTCTCGAGGTATTTATTTCCCTGGTCCAGAATCAACGCAACACCCGTTAACCAAGCTTCACTCATTTGTCCGTTGATGCGGCAGATCAAAGCGCAACTGCTGATGAGAAACAGAATCCCTATCCACGACAATAAATCATACGAGGAAAAGTACATTCCCCACTGAATGTTGGTATTCTTTGGTCTTCCACAGCTAATGAATTTGAATTCTTCATTTCGTTTACTCAAAGCTAACTGACCGTTTGTTCGCTCCGCTTGTAGTCTTAACCAAACCGGGACTGCAGGTGAGTAACCATCAATTTCGGTTGCGTTCTTAAAAACTATACTTGACAGTTCTCCGTCCACAACGTACTCATTCATGTTAGCCTCTTTGTAAAGCGATGGTCTGAGACTCTGGACGACTGATTTGTGCTTCGAGTTCTTGAAACCCAATCTCCACGCATTGGACGACTCAGATCCTTTGTTTCCGAAGTTCAATTCATTTGATGGAATGCTCGAGAATATTTGAGACGATATGTTGCTCCACAATGAGTGGAAATCTAGTGACATTGTAGGCCACGTTATCTTGACTGGTTGAAACGGATGGAATTTGTAATAAAACGGAATGCCGTAAACTTCATACTTTGAAATTCTTTCCGCGCTGTTCGTTCCTGTCTCCAGAAGAAGGTGCAAAGTAAATAAGACGTACTCACTGAATTGTATATCTGGTTGGTCTCCAATCCATTCGTTGTTTCGCCGCAAGAATCTCAGTCGTCGAGAATTTTTCGGAAATACGTGCACCACTAAGGTAGGCACAGTGACCTTAACCTTAGGAAACACGCTCAGAGCCTTGTTGCCTGAGTCATGACTATGAAACATGTACGAATGTGCGGCACTTTCTCCAACGTATCCTCTCCAGGGAAACATCCAATGCATCTTCCTTAAGAATGAATATGTCCACCGGTCTCCACAAAGACGGCTTCCATCGGGCTTTGTGTCTTCCGGGTGAAACATATCTACTTCAATTGAGCAAGCCCACTTTGACCTTGTCGACATATCAGATTCCTGCTCAGATTTTCTGATCGTTTTTGAAAATGGCCCATGATTCTTGCTGAAATAATCGTCCTGTCCGTCATCAATTCTGTACTTGAGCAAGCTTTCATTACGGTTTCGTTTGGTTGAGTAGTACGTGGTTATTGACAGGTCAGGACTATACAGAATAGGGTACCGTATTGCAGTGTTTGTGAATCGCAGGTGGACCACAGGGACTTCCAAATCCGGAATGTCAACTCCTTGAAAATTGTAGATTCTTATGAGACAACTTGAAGCCTGTTCTAATATAGACCCAAGATTATTTAAAGTGGATGGATAATTCCCTTCTGACGGGAGTTTGGGCTCCGCTTCATTAGTCCCGTCTATCCAAGTGCATTTTGATGTGCCAGTATCCACAATAAGAGAAGCCTTCGCAGAGTTTCCAAGAAAAATAACGGCTACAAGAATTCTTAAATTGGTTACACTATCCATTTCGTCTGACCTATTTAGTACTAAAGGTCTGTACAGAGAACTGACACGTGTGTCCCCTTCACAGTGTAGAGAAGTTTTCCCTACGAATCCCAGAAGTTCTATCAAGGAGAGTGTTTAAAACCATAGCAAACATTAAGCTAAGGCGTCTCTTTTAATGGTAAACATTTTTACAAAATTAATTTGATCCCGAAAGTGTTTGTACAATTGTTTGTAGTGTTAAACTTATATCTTCTTTTGTTTTGCTAAGAACTTACGCTTATTTTTTATTTAGGTATTGAGATTAAATTCTTGACAAGTGTAATATCGGTAATGTGAATATTTCTTTTAAAAAGAGTTTAATTACTCTTATGATAAGTAGCAGTGTTAAATAACTACTTGGCATTTTAATCTCATGCTTTTATTTAACTTGCGAATGATTAATTTTAAGCATTCAAAAGGGTTTACGTCTGTAGATTAATTTTTCCAGTGTTAATAACAGTTTAAAAGCTTTTAACTTTACATAACTTACTTACAGGCCAATCACATTCTCTATTATACAAGTAAAGTGTTTTGTAACTGTTGACATGTATTGCTCTCATACTAATAGTCTCTGGGCAAGTCTCAAAAGCAGACTATGTATAATTAAAATAAACAATACGAATGTGTGCAAGCAGTGGGACCTGTGGGTAGTTTTCCACGTTGTCATACCTATGCCACTGTTAATGTCAGCGGATTCCAATTTGGATAAACGTTACTTACAGTTTCTCCACGTCCTGGTTCATATACTTGTAATGTTTTAAAATACCAATATATTTATTAAAATTACTTGACGATGATAAACTGAACAAGTAACATAGCTGCTCAAGCTTCTTTACAAATCTGTACACAAAATGACATCATAAATAAACTTGAGGACTGGTTTTCTGTGAAATTTATTAATGATGACATTACAGATTATAAACAAAGCCAAATTTAAGTATAAGAAATGCTGAGAGACAAGGGAGGTTTTTGATTCTTGATTAATACGCCCGCAAGTTAAATCATACGAAATGTATGTACGTCCTCCGGAAGTGGATATCTAATTGTATATATGAATAAAATGTGCTCGTATACCGGAAAAGTTGTAGATTGATTTCATTTATAAAACCTACACCAAGCAGCCTCTTTAAGCCCAGGTAACTGAAGGTCTCATACACACAAAATTACGCATTTATGCACCCAAAAAACATACATATGTCTATGCTGTCATTAGCGACGCGAATTTTGGTACCTTTAAGTCCCACTTAAGCACCCTGCTGCAACGACTTCGAACTTCTATACTAATACCAAAGTTGCTTCAGATTACTATGTCTTGCGACTGTGAAAAAATAGGAGAGGAGCCATGCTTAGTTTGGCCTCTGCTGTTGTTAGCGTTTGCTGTTTTGACCCATTTGGGTGACCCCCACGGGTCATCTGACACTCCGATCGACACCAAATTTTGGGCGGTAGGTCTGGAGCGCCTTTGTAATGTCCTTACTAAATTTGGTAACGATCGGTTTGGTGGGTCTTGAGTTGAATCGCGATCAGACAGACAGACGGATAGCGTCCCATCACGTATGCTCCTATATGCACCAGTTGCCTGGGCAAAAACTTTAATCACAACATCTGCAAAGCTCTCAAATTAGATTAGAATTTGCGTTGTTAAAAAATATTTGCTTCAAATATCAAAAATAAATAAAATATTTTTTTTTAAATGTTTGAAAGCTTTTGTCTAAGTTTTTAAGGTGGTTATAATGCACATGAACGAAATTTTATTAATTAGGTGTGTGGGCAAGATCCCTCATCACTTGACTAAGTTCCATACAGTTATGATTACCAGGAAAAGCCTACTTCTTTTTGTACTCAGTGTACATTCTTCATTGTATATCTCCAAATTAATTACTCAGAAGCCAGCTCAACTTGTGGTTGACGCTGCCTTCGCGTCACCAGAAGTCTCTGACTTTTCTCTTGTCCCGACGATCAGCTTAGGATGGTCACTCATTTTCACCGTAGACGCTCTCCGGCGGCGGCATCGTAGGCGCTACTCCACGACGTAGTCGCACATTCCTCACTCATCCCTTAAGTGTTCAGTTAAAGTATAATCAATAAGTGTCACTTATATACTACACCGTGTGCCGTGTGTGCAAGTTACCGTAACTTGCCCACATATTACGAGATGCGGGGTAAATATTCGTCGTAGCTGGGAATCGTCCTCGTAAGACAGAGTCAACGCGGCGTAAAGTCCACCCATTTGTTTTTTCCCTAAATTCATTAAATATTGCACGCGTTGTACTGGGGAAGAAGAAATATGACAATATCAGTCATGAAATTCGATGTTCACTACGTTGGTTTCTGCCTGCTGATATTCATAAGTATCAAACACTCTGTCTAATTTATATAATTTACTTAATAATAAGTCAATCCCATATTTTACTTACAAAATATTATTATACCAAATATTAAACGCAACACATACGGTAATCGGTGTTTTTCTTTTGTTGCCTCTCATCTGTAAAATGATTTGCCGGATAATATCAAATTACGTAGCTCCCTTCCGATGTTAAAATCCTTACTTAAATCCCAACTTATTACACAGTAATAATAAATTTGTTCTTTATAAACATTATTATTTTCTTGTTCTTGCTGATATATGAATTTAACCTTTAGAATGAAACTGATTCTCAGTTAAAGTCTATTGGTTAATATCTGTACTCATTAAATTGTTGTTTATATTATAATTTTGATGTGTGCAATGTAATATTGTTCTACATTAGCTTGATTATTTTGCTTTAGACAGCTATCGAGATGTAACTACTCCAATTTGGAGATTTCTTGATTAGTAAATTATTATTATTATTATTATTATTGGTGGCAGCTACGGAAAGTTCTCCCGGTATCTCACTGCCAAACGGGTACGCTCCTTAATACATCAGCCCATTTCACACCTTTCAACCATTGTTCTCGAAACAACCAATCGCAATTTGAATAATTGCCTAAGCTGATAAGCAGAGTTAGTCGTTCCTCTAAAAATCGGAAGCCGCTTAATTCTTTTGTTCTCAGACAAAGAACCGTAAACCAAAACTCCTCTCCCAGGACAATTCCTGATCACTCATCGGCAGTCGCTCACCCTTTGAAAGTCGCTGATCTACTTCACAATCAGCGTAGTCGTACTTCAACATGGACCATTAGGACGAGCAGGGAATAGTCGACAGAGAAGTCGAAATGCCAGTTGACCCACCACCACCTTATTTGCCCGACGGACAAGACAACGCGGCCACTAATCAACCTCCACCGAGAGTTGCACAACAACCTGCTGCTGTCCCACCTCCACATCCGCCGATTGTGGACTACGACGGCAACGTTATTGTTCGTCCGAGGCAACCAGTCATTCCACGTCAAGTACATTTCCCTGTGGTAGCACCTACAGCCTTAACGAATATTCAACCTGCGAGACAGGTCAATAGAGCTGCTTCAGTTCCACAACCAGCAGGAATGAATCGCCATCCATTTAACTGGAACGGTCCTAGACTTCTACCCCTGGAGCACATTCCCTTTCTCCGGACGTACGACGGTTGAGGAGATTCAGTCGAATTCATAGAACGACTGGAAGCCGATTTACATGAACACGATATCCCACCAGACTTGATTATTCGGAACTTCGACCCGGTCCTCTCCGCAGACGCTAATGCCTGGTACGACTTTGTATGGCCAAATTTCAAACGATGATTAGCCGTGCAAGAAGACAACGAGTTGTGGGTCGAACTACGGTACCATGTCCTGTAATTCTTCGGCCATCAGGGACAAGTAAACTAGCACAAGCAGAAGAACCGCTCCATCCCGTACCTTGTTGGTGACGATTGTCAAACCACGAGCCAAGGAAAGTGCAGAACCTTATCAAAGTTCTGCCGTTTCAAATCCAATTCATCATGACTGCCTCTACCTGCCGCAACACCTGGGATTTCCTTAACAAATAACGTCCAGTAGCAGTAATTGTAAGTAGAAATAATTCTACTCAGGTACGTGAGACGATGCAGACCGATACATCCGTCTGTTTGTTACTTCTCCTCCGCACAAACGTCGGTAGTCGTAATCAACCGCAACGAGGAATCCCAAGAATAGTTAGCGTTCGACCAGACATAATATGTCACTATTGCCACAATATGGGACATCGTAGAGTCGAATGCCGCAACAACAGTCGTGACGAATCCACCGGAATACATAATCTGTCAAGACCGCAGTAACCACCGGCTAATGGGGTTCACACACAGCCTACACACCCACTGGAAATGGCTATCTTCTAGCTTCCATCCACACACCGATAGACGTGGCTTCCTCCCACAAACCGACAGACGTGGCTTCCTTCCACATACCCATAGACGTGGCTTCCTCCCACACACCGATAGACGTGGCTTCCTCCCACATACCGATAGACGTGACTTCCTCCCACACACCGATAGACGCGGCTCCCTCCCACACACCGATAGACGCGGCTCCCTCCCACACACCGTTTCAAGTGGTTCTCATCCAAACGCCGACGTTCGTTCGAACGAGACGTTCTTACACGAAGACAGTAGCTGATCTTCGGAGTACCACTTCGACAATCAATCGTAGCCAAAACAGCTCTTCACTCAGATAATGAGTCCAACGAAGAGTCTCTCTTAACCAGGCGTCTTTGACTAACCGAAACTTTCGAACTACCCCCATTCATTGGTAATGACCAGTGTGAACGTCGAAGCAGAATATCCTTTCACTCGTAATGTACTTTTCCAAACTCAAACGGCTCTCGAGCATCGAAAACGCGTGGCCATCGGATGCTGTGGCATCCGGCTAGAACAAGGATTCGAGTATGTATTCATGTCCAACTTAAATAAAATTCCGCTTACTATTACCAAAGGTATATCGGTTGGCGTGTATGAGGAGGTCTCAAACAACCAGATCTTAGCTACTATCTCCGAAGACGCTAAACCACCGTACAAGCCAAACCAGGAAGCTCCTCCAACTGCCGTACAGTCTAGTATACTGTCGCAAGTAAAGATGGGCGACGCACTCACCGTAGTCGAAAAGAGGAGACTTGAGGACTTACTCCTGCACTACGAAGACCTGTTTATTAAGAACGAGGATGACGGCGGCCGTACTCACCTCATCATACACCAGATAGACACTGGAAATAAGCAACCAATTAAACAACGGCCCTATCTCGCCGCACCTACCGAACGACAGGAAATTCCCAAACGAGTTTAAGGGTTCTTACAACAAGGCATCGTCATACCATCTAATTCACCTAGGTCATCTCCGGTAGTACTCGTTAAGAAGCCTTATCGAACCTGGAGATTCTGTTGCGACTACAGGAAGCTGAACAGTGTTTCCAAGAAAGACTTCTTCCCTTTGCGTAGGATCGACGAATCAATCGATCAGTTGAGGGG